>CM040191.1:4880000-4887500 GCA_022606455.1 Callitettix versicolor | reverse complement strand
TGCTGATCTGTACTTTGTTATAACGTAAAGGTGATATAAACAACATTACCTTACTAATCGCGGATATTATCCAATAACAAATCACAAGTTAAGGTATAATTATTGACAGTTAAGTCGCTATACAACTTATTAATAAAACTATCAATACATGTATCCTACAGTGTTAATTAGTTTGATTAATTTTTTTCCATCAGCAGTAATTTGTGAACAAACTGGTTTCAGCAAGTTTCCGCAATCGTCAGAGTGAAGGCGCTTATTAGTAAAAACATTAATCAACATTAAATAAATTAGGTTAGGTAATTAATTGTTGTAGTTTGACAGAATGTGTTGTTCCTTCTTTCGGCGATAATTAGAAGCCGGACAATAATTTCTCGTTCAATTACTTAACTAAAAAAAACCAAGTATAATAGGCACAACCTCTTAAAAATGTCGGCAATTCATTAAATTTTGGTACCACAAAAAATTACGTCAAGTTAGTGTACTACATTGTAATAGACATTTACATTTGACGGGACCGGAGGACAAATTTAATGTTTGGTTTTCTTTTATACTTCCGATCTCTAAATTTATTGTATTTAGAATTTGTTGCACTGAGTTGACATTTATATTTACTTCAACGTAAAATTTCAGGTCCTTGGGCTAAAAAATGTGACATTTACGTTCGTTTGAGGCTAATTTCGATTTCCATGAAATTTGTCAAATATAACAGTTTGGCAATATTTCGATTTTTTTGTAAGGAAATATTTCTTCAAACTTTCTTATTCTGGTTAAAAAAACTTCAGATTTCCTTTTCCGTGACACACTGGTCATTCAACTGCGTCTCTGAACTCGTGCAATAAAATCACAAAATCACACACACACACACACACACACACACACACACACACCAAGTGTTTCCGGAATTTTCAATGAAAATTTATTGAAAGTAAAATCCATCGCAACTAGCCCTAAAACAGTACGCCTATACATGTTAAAATCCAGTTACATAAAAAATCGAGTGCTCATTTCAAGGTCCTGGTTAGGGCCTTACCATTACGCATGCTCCAAAAACTTATTTTTTCCAGTGGAATTGTTTTAATAAATAAATTAAAAAACATATAAATAAAATTGTACTTTACGAAAACGAAATGTTTAGGTTCCACGAACACGAGTGTTTCATCGGAATGATCTACACAATATTAATTTTAATCAGTATTTCGTGACGGTTTCCCATCGGTTCAACGAATTTTATTAAAATAGTTATCTTCCTTGGACCCCTTGATGTTTTACCACTGACACCTTAGATTTGCTTTTAAACAACCCTCCACCCGTTCCAGTCTGATTGTGCTAAAAGGTTTTTAGTGGTAGGAAAAGCAAGTCACTAATGCAACCGCCTTGACTTTTGAATGGAACCAAAACAGGGCACTGCAAAAAACAAGAATAGATGGGAAGGTTATGGGGCGTCTTGGGTCTTCCTGCTTAATGTGTCAGTGACGTTTAGCAGCTGTCGGAGGCTTTAGCACCCCTAACGCTGAAATTTTGCACTTGCGAAACCTTCATACAAGTCCTTATGACATTACAAAAAAACAGTTTGCTTCAGTTCCGACCTTGTATTGTATATCATGTAATACCTAAACATACGCTTTTAGATTAAAATGTTAATCACCATTGAATAATATTATTGAAAACAAACCAGAGCGCCGTGTTATGGCATTAAACTCACTGTGGTTCGTAATTATTATTATGAAATTTATATTGAGAAATGAGGTATTACAGCGGCCATCATCGTAAGACTCAGATGAATGACTTTTAAATGAGCTCAGATATACATACACACATACATACATACATACATACACCCCGTAGGGGGTGTAGACTAGCTGCACTTATTGAGAGGATTTAGACGTCCCTCGCGGTACCCGAGTCTAACATACTTACACTTACAGCACTACACTTACGATTTTAACACTTTACACTCACACTTACATTAAGGGAGGCGATAATGTGCTTTTCGCCTTAAAATAAAAAATAAATACATTAATACATACATACATGTATAATATATATATATATATATATAACACTCTCGCCTTTGCAATTTTGGTCCAATTTAATTCAAAACTTGGCATAAAAATCGATTTTGAAATTACCATTGACGGGTTTGTTACCTAGCAAAATCCGTTCAAAAGTATCAAAATGGAGGCTATTTTAAATCTTTAACAATTCATAAGGTTTGTTCCTTGATTTATTTGGCAAAACAGATTATATTATTGTAATCAGCGTTGAAAATTGAATAAATAAATATTTTGAATTTTCAAAATCCGTCGAAATTAAGAATCTGAATTTTATGGCTAGCAGAGTTTTTTAATGGAAGTACAATTTAAAGGATAATATGGGAATATATTCAGATTTTAAAGCGGATTAAGACAGTGAAGTCAGAATATAAAAAGTAATAATAAGTTAAATATTTTGTTTTTAATTCGCTTCTATCACGTCAGCGGGACACCTGCCTGCCGCGATTATCAATTAATCACTTAATGCAACTGAAATTCTCTTGACTTTTAAAACACGTAACGAAATAACGACCTTACACTTCGACGCTCACCGACTTTTGCAACTGCCTACTTAATCACTTCGCAACCGTTGCGGAACGATTCAAATATCGGACAGGAGAGAGGCCCGGAGGCCTTGGGCCGATGAATGGCCCATCAAGGACCCTTACATAACTTGTGAATGTTGATAATTGTTCTTTTATTTGATAGCTTTCGTTGTAAAATACTGGTCCAGATAGTGATTCCCCTTTTATACACACGTGTACACACGCACGCACACATACACACATACGCTTGACATACGTTTGTTCTTTATCATCTTTGGCTAAGTATCTTTTTCCCCCAATTTCAGTTAATGAACGCCCATGTTACACTTTAGAATACGCCTCAACTTAAAAATCACTTGACTTGGGTCTCCTTAAATAGATATCCATTACAAATTCTCCTTAGCAAAATTCTTCCATTTTTAATATTTCATGTACTAATTAATATTATAACAGCTGAGTGCCTAAGTTTCCTTCTTTTATATTTTTATGTAATTTTAATACTTATTATGACCAAACGTTTTGTAAAATATGATCAACCAATATTGAGATATTAGGCTAATATTCCGGTTTATACATTAAAAGGGAACAAATATGTTCTACTTAAATTATTGCTTAATACTGGGATATTTAAAAATCTAAACAAAATAATCAATGGGTAAAATAATCTCCGGCAAGTCTACAATAATTAAAAGTGTGTTAAATCACATTTAAATTCTGCCAAGAACCAATCATCTGTTTGCGCAGTTTACTGAACAATAACAGCAATATTCGCACTTGTGTCTTTCTACGTCAAAATAGCTCTCTTATTTCAGTCGTATTTGACAAATAGGTAGGTGAAATATTGAAATTTTTTGGGTCTAGCAATCTTCAAGTTTAAAGTGAATTTATTTTATTTAATTACTAATGGCAGATAGGTCTTCACAATATACAAGGCTTCCTTTAAATGATATGGTTTTGGTTTCGGAGTGAAGCATATCATTTTAATAGTGCGTGTTTCAGTTTTAATAATTTCATGATTTTACATCTGCACTAATACGGAAGAACAGCATTGTCATTACAGTGGGTAATGAGGGATAGCATGGAAGGCACGCCTCCACAATGTGCGAAGACTGGATAGTGTTCAGTAAACTGCGTAAACAGGAGACTGAATCCTTGGCGGAACTCAAAGGTGATTTGAAAACTTTTCTAGTTGTAGACTTGGCGGGGAACGTTTTGTAAGAGTATCACTGGTAACAAATATTGAGGAAGATGTACGTGATAAATTAAATTATCTAATATTGTTGAAGAAAGGAAAATGGTTAAAAGAAGAAATTATTTTTGTGCTTAAATTTGATTGTATTAGTTCAAGACTGTAAAAATATATATTTTTAAATTTTTCATAACGAACAAATCATCTTTCACAGATCAGCTGTTCAGTTAATTAAAATATTAAGTACAAACATTTTTTTCCAGTTTAATTCAATGTTATAATTGTATGCGTACTAATTTTTAGAACTTTTTAAAAGAAAAGGCAAATACTGCAAACATTATGAATTATATGAGTATTATTTAGTACTTAAGGCTGTAGGAGCTTCAATGATTCCAATTTTATTTTGTGACATCACGTTAATCATGTTAGTCTGTACGCGATTAAATGTTAAAACTTCCAAATTTTTTTGCAATTTTACAATCGTAAGCGTACTTATTTTGGAAAAGCCCAAGCTGTAACTATGCTGTAAGCCATGCTGTCTACTTTTTCCTATAACTCAGTGCCATATTATATATTTTTTTTAAATATGTGAAAACAATTATGAAATTTAAAAAAGTGTTTACTGTATATTGGCTAAAATTATTTTTGTCAAAACTGACTCAGTTATTCCAAAAACAAAATGAATAAAAAATAAATAATTTAAAAAACCTGACGGACTGGTTTCGGGACATTATCTGTAGTTTTTTTGTTGATAACACATAAGGGTAATAGTGGAGATAGCGTCATCACTGTTAACCGATAATTTTATTATTATTTTTTAAATATACTTTATTCTGAATATTATAGTAAAAACAAGTTTTTCAGTGTCTCAAAAATTTTCGCCGTAGTGATTTTTTGAAAATTGCTGGTACGATTTGTCACTGAATAAATATTACATAAACTATTTTTTTCTTTTATTAAATATTTTGTAATTTTTAAGCATTATTTTTATTTTACTAAAATTCGATAAATCTTGTTTTTATTTACAGCTATATTTACGATTATACGATAATTTACGATATTAAATTCCTAATGATAACCACCAGATTTTTTTTAAATAATAATGTAACTTAAACGGTTCGTTCGTATGTTACTAAGCGAATCTTTTAAAAAACCTTAAAAAAACTAATATTTCAAGCAAAAAAGAGAAATTTTCAAAATCTGTTATTTCATAAAACTAGCAATTTCATTTTAAAAAAACAGCTACGACTGCAATTTTCAAGTCTCAAAATGTTTTCACTATAATATTCAAAATAATGTATTGTTTTCTAAAAAAAATTTTTTTTCAGATAACGTTGGTCACGTTATTTTCCACTATGGCCTTCACAACATCGGTTCGATTTTGTTCAAACCTATCCAAAAAATTATTTAAAAAAATAGATTTCACAAGTTCATTACCCAAAAAAATATATTCGTTCGTTCAAAACTAAAAAAAATGAGCTATTAATGTCACCTTTTAAACAGCATTAAAATCTCTATGATGTTACCATGGTGAGATCAGATTTTGAGAAATATGAGATAAAAAATATTGCTAAAAATTCCCTTTCTTCACGTAAGCGAACCAGCTGCAGCTTATTGTTATTATAATTAGCGAATTGCCAACGTAAAATAAGCAACCATCACTGTAAGATCACGGCCAGGAATTTCGGGTCAACTTTATTATATTTAGAAAAAATCTATTTTGGTAATAGCTTGCACAAGTTCGATACCCAACAAAATCCATACAGTTTCAAAATAGCGGTCTTTAAAATCTTAAAAATCAAAACTTTTTCCAAAAATATGATCTCACCTTTGTCATCAGCGTTAAAATGTATATAAAATAACATTTTTTTTTAAATTATTGATATTAAAGAATTGAATTTGACGGAGGATAAGGTTTATGTTCGTATTTTCAATGTAATATTAACTCTTTAAATGCTAATGTATACATATTTTAACGCTGATTATGATGGAGAAATCAGATTTTCAAAATGTTAAGCTTAAAAAAAATATTTTAGGAAGTTCGCAGTGAGCTACGAGCCGCGATTATATTTAGTAAAGTTGTCACTCGTTGAAAACAATAATTCCACTAATATTTGTTTAGGAAATGCTTTATACTTTGTTCGGTTCTATTCTGTATCCAATCAAACACAGTTTCGAGCAAGTGACCTGTGTCGCTGCTCATTACAGACAATCGCGTTATAAATCAATATTATTTTTCTCAGTACAACTGTGGCCAAATATAGAAACTGCCCGTTATGGCGAAGCTACTATATATCATACATAGGCGACATGTGTCAAACACACTATGTTTGTTTGTATCGGCTGGTTGTAAATCTTTACAAAAAAATCGAGTTACACAAAGCTTCCCTGACTTTGTAAATTTACGTGTGAATGTTGGCAATACGTTAATGACGCGG
This sequence comes from Callitettix versicolor, assembly GCA_022606455.1. NCBI lineage: Eukaryota > Metazoa > Arthropoda > Insecta > Hemiptera > Cercopidae > Callitettix > Callitettix versicolor. The sequence continues at coordinate 4,881,295 of CM040191.1, read as the reverse complement.
TCACTTTGTTAATGTTTTTTTTTTTTTTGCAAAAAGACTAACGTAGACGCCGATGCAAGCCGGTATACAGGACTGCCACTACTGAAACCTCGAAACGCATTTGTTTAAATAGCAGACATTCCATATTTTCTAGTGGGAAATAATAATAAACATTTCAAATTTTGAAAATTTCTAATTTGACGATATTTTAGTAATTTCATAAACAAGCTTTTATTGTTAAAAACTTTCTTATGAAATTTAAAAATACCGGTATATCTGATATAGCCTATCTATAATTTCAATAAAGAAAGTAATTTTCGAAATCATCATCTTATTTTATACAATTAGCAATTTTCAAAACATCGATTCGGCGACAATTTTTTAGGCCTGTGAAAACAAATTTCACCATAATATTCACAATATCGTATATTTAAAAATAATAACAATAAAATTCTTGGTTAACATTATTTTTTATCAACAAAAAAAACTGCAAATAAAGTCCCGAAACATGTATGTCAGATTTGTTTAAATTATTTATTTAACTCTCTTAGTACTTAAAAAGAGTTTTCTTTGTTTAGTAACTAGAAATTTGGATACACTAGTTTCTTTAGTATATTTTGTTTTAGTACTTAAGAACAAATCAATTTTGATCAAAATCTTTTTATCCAATATGCAGAAAGCACTTTTTAATTTCGTATTTGTCTTTACATATTTTTTAAAAATTATAACATGTCCCTAAGTTATGGGCAAAAATAGACACGCATGTCAATTTTTATTGAAATATTTTTCCCTCAAACGATGTGCAAAAACACAAATACCGACAATTAAATAAAAAAAACCCTTCATATTCCTGAAAACTGACGTTATGTTATATAAAACAAAATTGTTGTTTTACCAGAACAAAATATTTTCTGTATGATCCTTATAAGTGGAAAGTACAAAACGTAAAGGCAAAACTATATTCCGAGTTTGCAGTTAACTAAGAGCCTGTTGACTGACTATAAATTAATTTCCTTTATTCATCCCCTGCTCTACACAAGTTCTCTATAAGAATTAAAATAAAACATTACCAAAGCCTTTATTAATTTTGTGCATGTTATTAGGTTATAGAGTCTGATAAACGTTTTTAATGAATTTAGTTGAATTTCATAAAGAATAGTGATAAAGTTATTATAATTTTTAACGCTTCAAAAATGTGTTTGTAAATTTAAACAATGGTCACGAATATTTGCAAACTAGATCTAGGTGCTGAGATTCAATTAATTTAGTCTCATAGACATATGAGATACAATCAGAGATACAATATGAGATACACT
>CM040191.1:4862500-4875000 GCA_022606455.1 Callitettix versicolor | reverse complement strand
TTATTACAAATTACAAAATTCAAGTAAAATTTATTACTTTTGTAAATATCTGATCTTAATTATTAATAATTTAATAACGCAAAATACTGTATTTTGAAAAAAAAATTAAAGAAAAATGATTTTTTTATAGTAGTCGAGGTAGAAAAATAAATACTTGAATTTCACTCATAAATATTTGAATCGGTTATATAATTTGTTTACCATTATATTACATTATATGTATCATGATATGGTGTATATATCGTTATACACCATTATATTACATTAATAATATAATTTTGTCTTATATTTTTCAAATGGGAAATGTACAAATTAAGCGTTATTAAAATCTACTTGATTATTCGCATTACTACCATTGTTGTCTATATCAACAATGTTTCTATAATTAGCACCTTTATTATTTGTATTGTCACATTCTAAAAATTAACAATAGGTTTATTTAGACGTAATTATTTTAGAATGAATTATTACTTTTAAATGGTTTTTGAACCACAACCTGTAGCAAATTTCATAAACATGGTCTAAATGATTATCAAAAAACTGTTTTTTAAACTCACGATGAGCGCTGCTATGCTATTGAAAGAAGTATATGTTTGTAAATTTTGATTCGATGTTACTAGAGATTCATAAATCTTCCTAGAGATTCGTTTTTAATATTATGAATTATATTTGCAACAGTTGCTAGCGAATCAGGAAAATAATTATCTGTTTGTAAAATGTTCTCATCACTATTATTCTGTATTTGAAAAGTTAGTTTGCAATTTTCATTATCATAAACAAGAACTTGCGAATTATTATTACCGTTATTACTTGTGAATTACGAATTTCAATTGTTGAAATGAAAGGTACATCTAATCTTGATGATCCTGCAATGTGCTGTTATATATACTGTGACGTGTGCGTTACGGAATCAAGCGTGACACGGAAGGAAATGTTTATACCAATGTTTTCTCAACCGCGACCATAAAAGTTTTCACTTAAAAAATGTGGAAGTCGAAATTTGTGATTTCAGTTTAAGCATGCGTATGTCGTAACGTTTTTGGTTACGAATGTCAGCACAAATGCTCATTCGTCCTCTTTAATGAGGGTTCATCAGCAGGATAGGCTGCCGTAGCTTCACGTCGCTCCAGTTTACTCAGTGGCCGGACCGGTCTAGTTAACGCTCAGCGTCAATATTGGCCATTATGTCATTTCTGTCGGTTTAATATTGTGATTGTGCTTGAAGAAGTCTTCTCGAGCAATGTCATTATCAAAACAAGACTGAAGAGCAATAGGCCTAGGAGTAGTTTTTTTATAAGACCAATAAACGGAAGAAGTGGTTAGAACTTCTGGCTTGTGAATTGAAGACAATTAACTTACATAAATGTCATGGAAGAACTGAGAAGCGAGTCAAAAGATTGGTGCAAAAAACTGCTTGTGCAAGTCAGAGCTGACAGACTTGCGTCGAAACTGAAGGATAGCCTGGACGGTAAAGTCTGACATGTTGCATCAGGTCGCCGGAAAGTTGGCCTCAAGGCACGGCGTTACCTACATACCGATACTCAAGAATAGACTAATAGATTAACGCTAAGTCTACTAAGCAGTGTTATTTAAGTTTGAAATTACTTCAACAGAAACTATCGGTCATCGGTTAATTTTTAATAGTTTTTGACCAAAAAACAATTATTATTTTTTTAATAAACATATTTTTTGTGAGATATTGGTAAACCGGAACTAAATGTCTAGTTTCGTAAAAATCGGACATATTTTTTTCACCAGGAATGTAACACTATAAATAGACACCCGTAAATAAAAACTGTTGTTTTTTTGTTGTTTTTTTTTGAGTCACGGATTCTGTAAACTATCGATGAGTTTTCACTACCTTGCTGTTATTCCCTTGTACAGTAGTCCTACTTCGAATGTGAGGAATTAAATAAAATACGCTCGTATCACTGTCCAGCAACTGTTCTGATGCAAAGGGATACGACACACACACACACACACACACACACACACACACACACACACACACACACACACACACACACACACACACGAAAACATAACGGCTTTTTTATGTTCATTTACGGAGATTAAAACGTATGTTTAAAATCATGTAAAAAGTAAAAGTAGAAAATAAAATTTAACATTTAATTATTTTCTCAAATCATAAAGTTTGTTTTATTTTCAACATAATGTCTTTACATTTTCTTACAGTATTCTTGTGATTAGCTTTTAACTAAACCCTCTCTTTACTTCTCTTCCGGTAATAAAATTTATATTCCAACTGAGATAAAAATGTGTTCTAATCTGTTGATAAATAAATAAACTAGTTCTCTATTGTTTGTCTAGCAATGTATCATTACTTCAGTTTATTTCTGTCTCGGTTTTATTTGTTCAAGTTCTTACTATTTTATGTTTTTCAGTTCAGCGTTTTAACTTAATTGTTTTTCGTCACTGGAAAGTGGGTTAACTATTTAACGTACATGTTAGTTTCATTATGTTCCGTAATATGGATATGTTGATCGTCAAATAGCCATAAATTTCAATTGTGTGTTTTAAAGATAAACAAACATCGGTTTATTGGTTTTTTACGTACAGTATAATATATTTATGTGTATCCAATTTCATATTAAATGGTATAATATATCGTACTGACTTGTTTTTGAATTTCCTTTGTCATATGTTTCTTTATGGAAAATAATATATTCATAAGAATGTGCGAGGTAGTAAATGTTTTAACTCACTATTTTTAATTTTTTTAATGTAATTTTTTGAACTTTTTGAAATAAAATTTTTAACTAACTTTAATTGATAAAGATCAACTTTAATTGTATCTTTAAACTGAACTGTAGTTTGAAATGTTGATTTCATCTTGATTACAACTGAAATTTAATAATCTCATTTTTATACTTAAAACACAATTGGTATTCTGTTATTAAAATTGTTACTTAATAATTGGATACTCGTGTTATTATATTTATTGGGATTTTTATTATTTTTATATATGGAAATAACACACGAAGTTTTAAGAGTATGGATGAACTCATATTCTCATACGCATAATTTAAACATGAATAACTCAAGACACTTAAGAAATAAGAGTTGATCTCGAAATATTGAGTAGGATATCGCTTCTGTATACAAAAATGATGAAAATGTCCTAATAAACACAAAAATAATTACTGTTGTCATCCTGGCAATTCATTTATTTATTATGATTACTTATAAAACATTAGAAATTCTTATTTAGGTTTTTTAGGTTATGTAATAACAATTTACGTTTTGGCGATAATTTACGTTTTGGCTAAACAACGTACACAATACAAAGCAACAAGATATAACTTTAAGCAGCTGTGTCAAATTTAACAGATTTTCTGCAGTGAATTTGCGCAAATTAAAATTAGATTTATAGGCTACCCGTATTTTAATAATAGCGGCAAATTTTATTAAAACATCGAACAACATTACACATGGACATTTCGAAACCAGAAAATGTTGGTACGCGAACATTTTCATATTTCACGAAACGGTCGCCAATCAAATCTTCAAGCAAGAATGTATTTTTATTTTATTTTTCATTTTTTAAATGTGATTCAATCGTTGTTTTTAACGTTAAAATCTGTATTAATAAGAAATTTTCAAATTTTATTAAACATTTAAAAAAGAGCCTTATATTTGGTACATAATCCAAATTAGAGACTTTAAACAACCAACAAACTCTTTTTAAATTAGTCATTGTTTTTACTTTATAAGATAAGACTAATGAAGACGGGAATTTACATAAAGCATACAAAAATCGAAGGTGATAAACTAGACTCGATCCTGCGTACAAATCAGAATTGTAGCGAACTGCTGGCTTCCTATAAAATTCACTCCCTATATCCTAATTATTTAACAACAAAACAACAAATACTTTAACGACTTTTTAAATTAAACTACTGTACTTTCATTTTATTTCCTGTAGGCTTAGTGAGAGCAAATGTTTTCAGTACGGTCTGTAAAGATCATCACCCAATATATTTCAACGGCATGTTAAAAACCAACGGACTATAATATAAACAAAGTGTTACGCTACTGTCATTGTGTATACAGAAGTGAACTTTATCGGCCTTATAATCGATGTCTACTGGTTAACTTATTACCGACTTCGGTTTAGGTAAACAAAGGAAATGACATAGTAAAACAATGACAGATTATTAAAACCCAGTTGGAAATGATTGTGCGTTGTTAAAAGTGGAGATGGTTGGTCACGAAAGGGTAAAAAATCGATTTGTTGTTTATAAAGAAGTACTACGTCATTGATTGCCCTCGGGAGGATTACAAGTTGCGAATAGTTGAATGTTCGCGTGGGTTTATCAAATAATCAGCTCAAAGTCCATTGGCAGCTGAAATTGTTACTTGCAAAATTCTTTACGGAAATTAATCTTCGATATGTATGGTCGAATTTTGGTTTATAAGTGTGATATTTTTTCTAGAACAAGTGAATGTTAGTTATTTCAAAAACAGTTCTAGGCCTAGTATGAAAATATTATACTTTTATATAACAATTGTTTTGTGCATGTCTGAATTTTCAGAGAGAAAGGGAGAGAGGGGGAAGAGGGAGAATGTAGGATTAAATAATTGTATACTAAGTATATGACAGTGAATTTCTAGTAATAAAAAAAAACAATACAATTCGAAAAACCTGTTCATATCTTCAGAATCGTCTAATCAGTTGTTTTAAATTTTGATCCTAACTAAATTCAATGTGACAAATTTGAAATAAAACACAATTAAAGTTCGAGAGTAAATCGTGAAAACAAAACAAACCCTGACCGTTCATAGTTCATTTTTCTAAAATTTAAACCCATCCGTAAGTAATGTTTCTTTATTTCGAATTAACTAGCGCAGGCGTATTTATAAATTTTATATATTTTCATTTATAACCACCAAAATTGTAACAGATTTTGATGTACCGATTTTTCTGAGAAATTCGGCTGATTTATCATCTTTTTCGATTACTGAATAATAATCTTACGTATCGATAATCTGAATAATAATAATACGTATTGTATGGATAGTTCTTGGCTAATATTTAAAAATTTATCAAAATCTTTTAAACCTTTTGACAAAATCAGTTTTCTACAAGATAATGGCTTCAGACCATTTGTCTTAAAGGAAGCAATATTCCCGAGATGGGCCTATAGACAAACCACATGCCAAATTTCTTGAAAATCTGATAATTATTTTAGCGTCCAGAGTCATCAAAAAATCTAAATTATTTTTTTCACAGTTACCATACTGTCTTTACAATTCCTATGGAGAGAATGTGAAAGTAAGCCGCAAATTTTGTGAACATCAAACGCCATAACTAAATGTAAGTGTAAATCCATCAGTTTCGCTTAATTTTATTAATGCTATTCGTAAAGAATGCAAGCTAAACTAATCGCGAATGAATTATGTAAGATTAAAGATAACCATCTGTTCCACATTAACTATTGATAAACGCGCATGCGCGGACTTATTAATATTAAATACAGAATAAATGTAAAACTAAATGCTGTTAACAAAACCAGGCAAAGCCTAATGATACATAATGCATTAAAACTTTCAGAATAGCGTGTATAACCTATTTGTAAACGTCAAGGTGAAACCTTTTTGCATATTTACAGTATTTCTTGAAATATGGGAACACGTGATTTTAAATTACGTAAACTGTGTTAAAATATATCAAAACTTTCTTACAGTAAATCAAATTACTTAAACGAATTTAAATGAAAGACTTAGACACACAAAAACCGAAATTTCAAAGTAACTAATAGGCTTAATTTTTTAAACTTTAATCAGTGTACCTAACTTTTGACCAAAATTATTTCCATTTTTTCAGTACCCTCATTTGTTTAAAGGCAATTTTAATGTTAAACGTGAAAAAATTTGTCATTAAACCTTGATCCGTTTGCAGGTCCCTAAATTCAAAAAAGTGATTTTTACTTTTTAAAATTTCAAATAGATTTTAATTTAATTGTACCCAAATTTGGTTTTTAATTATCAACACAAAAACATTTCTCTCCAAGTACCCGCTTTCGGTGACTATCGAAAATAAAAAACTCCTTAATTTTTTTAAAGTATTTTTTCCAAGTTTTGGCTACACACAGACCTAAAGATGTATAGTTAAATTTAGTGTAAACAATTTGCTATAATAGAAATTTCCGATACAAGAGTAAATCTAGAAACCGAAAATAAACCACCCCTATGACGGGGGGAAGTATCGATAACTTCCGGACCCCTAGTCCGGGTGGCCACCAAATGTTTAGTGGAGCTGCGCTAAGCTGAACAGAGTAGAGCGGAACTGAGCGGAATGAAGATGAACGGAAAACAGAAGCGGAGTTCAGTCAGTTTAAAAAACACGTTTGAGTGTTTTAAATTTAAATATTTAGGCCTATTTAACGCGTTCTAAGAAAATACTATGATTAAAACCGAAACTTAGACAACGGTAACATAGATAATGAAAAATAATAAGTTTGTATGTGAGGTCAACGTGGTGGGAGAAGCAGAGTCAACTTCAAAAACCAAACAAGTCAAAGTCAAAGTTGCTCTGAGCTGAGATTGAATTTGCTCAGCACCGTGGCACCGTAAACTTACATTAAAAACAATTTGTTAGGTTTTGAATGCGAAGTTCACTCAGCTCAGATCAACACCATTTTACATTTTGTGACACCCTTAAACAAAATTAAATTCTTTGCATTTCAATTTTATTTTATCAGATATTTTCTTATTTATTATCACCAAAAATGGTTCTTTATTGATGTATATAGTTTACACAAAACAATGGTCGAGCTTGTTAACCACATAACGAAGGTACGTAGATGCCCTGTTTTTTGTCCTAAATTATTATCTATCGAGTGTAGTATCTAAATTGAAATGTAAAGTTTAAGTTGTAAATCTGACTCAACCGACGTGTCAATAGACAATGTCAATAGCGCAGACACGGTTAAATCGTATTCTGAGTATCAAAATTTTCTTTTTGAAGCGTTTAAAACTGATTTAACTTAAAAATGAAATGTTGAAGCTTTCAATGTGCTTTCAATGCACGCACTGAAACACTTTGTCTCGAATATAAACTGCATATTAACAATAATGTAACAGCTGATTTCGTGTCGTCTTCACTGCCGCGACACGGACTGTACCGCTTGTAGCTTACGATTTAAGTGCTCCTTTTGAAAGGTATTTCATGCCCAAACATAAAATTACTTTTGAATCGTATTCTACTTATTATTACTCAAATCCTGCAAAAGATCGAGGGAGTATAAAAGGTCTTCTAAAATTGGTGATGGAATTTTTAAAACAACGCTTTTATTAAAGTTTATAACGATAAATAACGATAAATTTTGAAGCCATTTTTTATGTTATCCAAACTACGTTTTTTAAATTTTTCAAAATTTGTCAGTCCTGACATGTCAAAATTAGATTGGGATACGAAAACTTGAAATTTGAAAAAGTCTGACAGTTCCATATAAACTCTTTATGTATAAAAAATATATATTCGGATCAGTATTACTTATGGTTTCAAATGATAAATTGAAAATAAACGTACTATAATGATAGCCGTTATGAAATGTATGTGAGCGCTCACTGCCGGTGGCATCTTGCAGCAAAATTTTCAACTACAAGTACTGTCTATTTTCTCAAACTTCTCCACACATGAACGTGTCCTAGCAGTTTGCAGCATTCGTAGTGGCAGAAAGTTCAATTAACTGGACGTTAGCCGCTAATATTGATCACGTTTTTAATAATTGTGGCTATACTTCTAGTCCGTTTATATTCAATGACAACACCAGATAATAACAAAAACATTTTTTACCTTAAGAGTTTACTACCCCTAAATATTTTCTCGTCAACCGCTATAATTTTCCTGATTTTGGAGCCGATAAAAATACCATTTTCGACAAATTTTGTAGATATCGGTCTCATCGTTTGTGAGTAAGCCTATAAGTTGCGTTACCGATGGACAGACGGACACTGGCTTTGCCTACAGACTCTAAAAAGACATGTACAATATTATTTAATACAGTTTCGTGAGACATAAAACACGTGTGTAATTAGATATTTTGAAAACTACAGAGATAGTAAGGCGAAGATGTAAGTTTTAATAAATAGCCGCCAGAGTGCAGTTTGTTCGAACAATTTAATTGTCAAAGTTTTACTACTTTCTTCTGTTATATGACTTCAACAATCTTAGTTTAAATTTACAACTCTGACGTTTTGGAAAGTCTTTAAAACAAGAGTTTTCTGAGGTCTCCCATTCTAAAAAAATCTTTATTTATTCTCATTATGAACTCTCCTTGTATACAGAGTAAGTTACTGATTGCGAGATTTTAATGGATATAGCAATCAATTTATGTGCATTTAAGTGCCTGGTAATCTGTCAACAAAGTTGGAGACAAAACGAATTCACTGATTTCGATGAAATTTTCCATATCTGTTTCACGAAACCATTTTTTAATTTAAGATAAAATAAAATTCAAGGTGGCTTAATGGAAAAAGTGAATTCCTTCTAATTTTGTAAACAAAAAACTTAAATATCTCTAAACCCGAAAACTGTTTCTGGAACATTTGAAGAACATCAAAATCGATTTGGATGATTTCCTCAAATTTTAGTCGTGTACAAAGGCGTTTAACTTACGTAAGTGTAGCAAATTTGAAATTAATTTAATTTTTTGGTTAGGGAATGAATTTTAAAAAATAAAAAACTTTACCGCCGTCGAGTATTTCAAAATTTTTTCGAAATATGTGCACAGAGTTCAGTTAAGAAATAAACGTAGTGCACAGAGTTTAGTTAAGAAGAGAAATCTAATAAGCCGATTTTCATATTAGATTAGCTCGGTTTTCCCAGATTTTCTTGTCGTTTCAGAATCAGATTTTTAAAAGGAATTGTTAAATTACAAACGATTTTTGTAATACTTATGCACCATTTATTATCGAACTTCTATTTGAAAATAAGGTATTGGAACCATGATGGTACTACCCTGACCGTTCATACCGATCTTGTCCATAGCTTGGACAAGTTCATTACCTAGCAACATCTGTTCAACAATTTCAGAATGGCGGAAATTTAAAATCTTAAAATTCATAAATTTCTGTCTTAAATTTGTTATGAAACCTTCGATTTTACCATCGTAATCAACGTTAAAAAGTACACAAATTAGCGCTTTGAATTTCAAAATACGTTGAAATTAAAATATTGAATTTTGTGGCGGTCAGGGTTAATTTTTGTACTTTTATTATACTTAATGTAAATTGCTAATAAATGCAGACTTTATTGCATATTACGGTAAAAATCAAAAATTAAAAAAGGTAAGATAAAAAAAAATCATTTTTGAAAAACCGCTTCCATCACGTCAAATAAGACAGCTGCGTGTCACGATTGCTTTCATTTTAATGTAGTTAAAACGGTTTTAAAATCCATATCTGCATACATTATACGGAATCAAATACTAATGAGCCGAGTACCAAAAATACATGTTTCAATCCTGTATCTAAAATTTACGGTATAATAAAATACACTCCCACACCAGGCCATTTATACTTGTACTGTGTAATGTGTAATACGGACTCGCATGTCCTTGAAATGTTCTATTCACCGACTGACCGAAAGAAATCGTGCTGAGAGACCAAGGTTATTCTATATATCCGGCAATGTGAGGCCCTCGCCCATCTAGCATCTACCAACTGGGAACTGGGAGGCTGGGCCGCTGGGCCGCTGAGCCGTCATCGTTAATTATCAATGAGCTGGGTTCACAGTACAATCTACAACCCAGATTATACACGTCACGCTCTTAAATTGCCAACGTTTCGTTACGACATGGAAAACTATATCGGGTTTTAGGTTGGCTATTGTTTATAATTTTATAAAACCTATTCCAAAATTATTAATAGGGCTTTGTATCTAAAAACAATCGTTTAGTAATTTTTTAACATGCCTTATTATACTGTAGCCTGTAAAGCTTGTTGAACGAAAAAGCAAATTTTTAAAGTTTTTTTTTGTCGATAAATTCCGAACAGAATATTTTTTGGATGTAACAGCGTTTGACTGGATGTTCTAGCGCTATATTTAAACCTGTTATGTACAATCCCTATGTATTATTTATTAAGTTTCAATTTATATGCAAAATTATAAAACGAACACAACGATTTACAAATTATAATTTTAACTCGAACATGTCAACAGTTTGGATCGGTTATTCCGATTATTTTGAACTTTGTATTCTAATTTCGTTTCTCATTACGTAACTAACACCTTGCGCACAAATCCTTATTGATTTTCAACGATATTCAAACAAATTATGGATCCGGGTGTACTGCGTCGCTGTAAAATAGTGACAATGAACCCAGTAAAATAAAACAATGTTTTGGACGCTGTTTTTTGCCAACCGTAACGTTTAGGTTATCTTAAATTATTCCTAATGGTCGCGTACATTTGTTGTGCAGATAAGATCCTTAAAACTCTGCTTTCACCATTGAATGACCACGTACTTTCACCACGTACTATAATGACAACCCTTATGACAGATATGTGAGTGCTAGCTGCTGGTGGCATCTTGCGGCAGAGTGTTCAACTACAGTTAAATGGATAATAGTACTGTCTATTTTCTCAAACGACTCTCATATAGCAGCCTGTCCTTATAGCTTGCAGCTTTCGGAATGGCAAACAATCCAACAACTTGTGCTTTAGCCTCTGATATTGAGCACGCTTTTTATAATTTTGACTGTACTTCTAGTCCGTTTATATTTAATGGTTTTTATGCTCCAGATACAATTTTGAAAGGACGAAAAAACGTAACATAAAATTTTGCAAATACAAATACTTAAATCCTACGTTATTTCTCAAATTTTACATAAAAAAATAATAGCCAACTCAAACTAGTTTAAAACCGTTTTTCAATTGTTAGATTTCAATAACCCATGGGCAAGAAATTATGTCAGATTTATCTAACATATTAACACCAACAGCCCAAGGAACAGTAGACCACTCGCAGTATATTCTTAATTAATATACAGAGCGCTCCACGACAGCGCTAGTAACTTTTTCCGCCAATTCAACCGGTAACCGTAATATTTACGAAAAATTTTACTAAAACAACTTTATTGAAAATTGTACGCTCTTTCTCTACAAAGCTCAAAATTATGGTTTGCTATTATTACAGGAAATAACCAGCAACTGCGCTCTCAATATTGAATCAGAGCCGGCCATCTTGAAACAGAAGCGAATGGGAAAAAATCTTCCACATACGTCTTTTGGGCTTTATACAAGGTACCTTTATACCACATTTCAAAACAATCGGTCAATTCGTTTGGCCAAAATTGCGTATCACAGAAACGGCACAAACCAAGGTCCGAATGGCTGAGTTGTAACAGAGACCTCGGTTTTGTCAAAAATAGTAGTAAAATCAAACAAAAAGTAATGATTTCTTAAAGATTTTGAAGGACCGTCATTTTGAAACGTTATTATAAAAACAACTTATCGAAATGTTCTTTTATCTATGTTATTCAGTATTAGTTTTTCTTAAAATCGTTTCCAACACGTCTACGAAACAGTTCTATTATTTTCTTTAAAGTCCCGTCACTCAAATTGTGACTTTGGATATCAGTTCCGTTTATATAATAACTGTCAATTAAAACAAAGTACAGATAGTTGGTACATACAATTTTGTAATAATCATGTAGATTACCAGGATTAACTTTTTTAATTTGCTATAAATTGAAACAATATTTATCGTATAACAGAACAGCGTACGTGTTAAATCTGTATTGTTATAATTGCTAAACATTGAATTCATAAGCTATAAATACGTCGTATTCAATAAAGGTATTAACAAATACCTGTTTTACTGATTACAATGATATTCATTGATTCTCATCAGTGTTTAATCCGCGTAACAATCTGCATTTTGAGGTTAGGAAACGCTAATTATAATAAAAGTGATAATTATAGTCAAACAATCATAACAAGGACGAAATTTATTCTATGATATTTATCGAAGACCTTGAGTAAAATAGCAAATGCGCCTGATGCCTGACCAAGGACACGAAGAACAATTTAAAAGCTATGTTACGATCAGCGAGTTAGTTCCCCGAACAGCTGACTGCGGATACAACAATCGAATGATAGGCTGAGCCGACCCATGCATGAAATCAAGCCAACTGTTTCCTTTAAACACATACCTGTAAAACAACGAAGTCTCAAACACTATCAAATTCCCATCCGGTCGTTCTTGAATAATTAGAACTTGTAGTGTCCTTGGCCCGACTCGTTTCGACACGCATGTACATCCTTAGATGGAATATGTTTGTAATTGACCATTGTTTTTATTCTAATATTCCAGCGTGAAAGATATTAGTAAAGATGTGTAGATTAAAACGTTAGAGAAATATTACAGATAAGATAACGTAGATATTACGTTCCTATGAATTGTTTTCGTCAATTAGAATTTTTGTAAGAAACAAATTACTAATGTGACTTTTTTAAGTAATTTAAGTGG
>CM040191.1:4795000-4857500 GCA_022606455.1 Callitettix versicolor | reverse complement strand
TTATACCTGATTCACCAATTAATGACGGAAAACCAGGAAAATCGGACTAACCTCAAAGAAAATTATTTATGTACAAAATAAATCGAGTTCTTGAATAAATATTCGAAATTAGGTTAATTAACTTAACGAATGAATAATTGAAACATTATCACTTTTTGTTTAGATAAATCCTTTCAAAAGACTTGATCCAAATCAGAGTCTTGAAATAAAATAAAATAAATAAATGAAATGTAATTCAAATTTAAATAAAATAAAATAAATTCAAATCAAACGTGCCCATAAACCAAGTTCTTGAGGGTCCAAGTTCTTGGGTTTGGATCAAAACAACCGAGCCAAGCTACAACTGAAACCTTAGTTCACTTATTCAACATAAACGAACTAGAATAATAACCCGTATGAGAGGTTGTGAACGCTTTATGCTGGTGTCATCTTGCTAGCAGTGTTCAACTACAGTTAAATTAATAGTACAATGGTATTGCTATTTCCTCAAAAGTCTCCACTCCTGTCCTTGCAGCTTGCAGCGTTCATAGCGGCAGACAGTCCAATTACATGAACTTTAGTCGCTAATATCGAGCACGTTTTTCATAGTCGTGGCTGTACTTCTAGTATGTTTATATTTAATGGATAAAGTTAGCATCTTCATTTAGGGATGTCGCAACGAGTGTCGGCAGGCAAGAATTGCTGATCATGTGAAGAAAAGAAGGTGAAACCAGTAAGAATCTGGAGGATAACCAACTACTCTTGAAACAAAGCTGCAAGGACAGCGTTCAAAAAGTAGGTTCGAACAAGTTTAGGAAATTGAATTTCGCTAGTTTGATTCATGCGCGGTTGTTAAAATTTCGTTTAGCGTCCAAGTTGTTAGACGTCGCAGGAGTAGCGCGCGTAAAGGGAGCGTTGATAGCGTTTATTTGAACAGCTAAGCCGTAGAAACACACGCGCACACACACACACACACACACATGTAGTTAATACATTAAAATGTTGACGATAAATTTTAACTGTATTTGTTGATAGAACTGAATTCTAATTTTCGCGTATGGAAAATATTTTCAGGACGGACTGTAGCGAAACAGACATGAAGTTTTCGTATTGTTTTCCTTTAATCGACACGAAATTAACTACACCATAAAACTGTGAAGGCCAATCCCGAAATTGTGAGTAGAGTGGTTAACGTCTGCACAGCAAAAACAAATTAACCAATTAATTTTAGTTACGTATTCAACAGCTGTTTTTGCAACCAAAATATGAAAGTATCATTTACTTTCCTGACTATAAGAAGCTCCTAGAAAGTGTTACAATTGCTAAAAAAAGCTTTAGAGATTTTTATGTATCTATTCTTTGAGGCCAAAGAAGTGGATTTACTTGAATATGTGTGCATATGAAAGAACACTAAAATAATTTACTGGTTTTGGTTAAATTTTGCTTTTACGTTTTGTGGTACTATATCTCGTTAATTTTTTTTAATTTAAAAAAAGTGTTAAGTGGTTTTGTTTTCAAAAACTAGTCTAAAATCTATCACGTTATGGTCAAAACGAAACATATGAAAGTTATGTATTGTTATATATTGGTTATATATAACCGTAACAAAACCGGTTTAGGATCTCTTTAGTTGGTTACTTAAAATTTGCTCAAATTTTCGACTGATACAAAAAAAGCAGTGTACTACATTTGGAATAATGACGTTTATGATTCGAGAAAAATTAATAAAAAAACGAAAATGAACCCTGGCCGACTTCAGGTTTAATTTACCCTCAACATTCACTTATTTAAAATTTGGTACTTTGACGTGAGTTATGATTCTTCATATATGACCAAAATTTAAATTTAATGATTTTCCAGTTGTTTGTCAAATAACTTCAAATGAACTGGTTTAAGGAAATATTTGAACGTCTGAAAGTGTCTCTAATGTATCTGTATGATTTTATAGAAAAGTAATTTAAACATGAATAGTTATAGACAAGGGGAAAATGAAAGTTAGTTTTGTACCTTTTTTAGGGGCGTTGGCAAACCAAGATTGGTCCGAGCACCAAATCTTTTACAGAGATGAAAATCATCGTTTTCGGCTCAGGAAAATGTAGAGTTTGGCGTTAAAAAATATTTAGGAATAGTTAAGGGGTAACAATATTTTTCTTTTACTTATCTAATATGGAATATCATTTGAAACTATAACTTTTATACTGGATCCGAATAAACATACACAAAGAGCTTGAATAAAGCCCTCCAAATAAAATGCACGTTTTTACGTTTCCTCCTCTATTTTGTTATATTAGACAGACAAAATACCGAAAATGTATACCCAATTTGGATTGAAACATTAAAAAAAATGCTTTTCAGGGTTTTTCTTCATATTTTTGTAATTATAGACCTCAACAAGAGTAATATTTGAAAATACACAACTTGAGAAGTTTTTTGCATTGTGAGTAAAAATCATTTGGATGTTTGGACATCAAATACTGCATCAAAAAGACACTTAAAACATTAGCTAGTCCGCGTCGTGGCAGTGCAGACGACAACAGAAGCAACAAAGTCCATTACTCTCGTACTTGAAACATGGCGCCTAATTATTACGTGCTATAAAAACGTGTATAACCATTTTGATTTTGTTTTTATTATACCATCCATTCTATTAATCTATACAAAACAAAACTATAAATTTCAATAACAAATATTGTAAATATATTGTACAATAAAACTACAAACTAATTAAATTTGACTTATTAAAAGACTTAGGGAAGTTATAATTAAGTATTAAAATCAGTAAAGTCGTGATATGTCGGTGGGACAGTTAAAAGTTGTGAAGGCTATCGCCGAAAGGTGAAACAACGTGGATAAATTTGCCAGAAGTTTGTGGTTAAGTTTTAATAGGTTGAAAGGTTACTGTGACGCAACGGAGCGACAGACATAAAGGCACGCAGCTGTTTCTCTCTAAGGTGATGGTAAAATATTTAGATTATTTTTTTAATCTTTTGTTCCTTTACAAATCTAATTTCATCATAACAATCATTAAAATTTGCATAAATTAGCATTTTAAAGTTTAAAATTATACTAGAAATATAAAAATGTACCCTGACTACAGTAAAATTCATTTTCTTAATTTCAATAGGTTTAAATTTATAATACAGTACTAATTTTGACAGACTGTAATGCTCATTAAAAGGTAAGATAAAAATTGTTTTTCTAAGATTTTAAAATAGCCGCCAATTTTTAAAATCTTGAATGAATTTTGCTGGTTACCGATCATGACTAGGTGAGAACGTAGAGTGATTTGTTTTAATACTTTCTTAACTTTAAGGTTTGTTTGTGTACTTATAGACAATATTTAAGCAAAATTTCATCAAAAACATGAGAGATGATTTTGAGAAAATCTAATGTTAACAGTTTTTTTTACAGGAAATTGTCTTCAAAAACACTTTTTTTAAATAGTTACGAAATGTTGGAAAACCTTTATCTAAATGACAAATTTTATTACATTAGTATAGTTTCAACCAATATGATCAGACACACAAATGGTCAGTAATCCAAGTAAAAAAAAAAAACGCTTTTTTGATACGGAGAACCTCAAAACGGATAATTTACTAAAAACTCGTGATTGTTTTTGTGCAGAGAAATACCGTAAAACACATTTACAGCGTAATGACAATTAAACTATACACATTTATTCTATTAATTACGCACATACACATGCACACACGCTAGGCGTTTCAGTAAATCTAATTGCAAAATATATTCTAACGTTAATTATGGTAATAACATATTGGAATATTTCTTTAATTAATCACGGCTCGTTTTCACTACAGATTGTTACAAAATCAAGGCGCAAGTTAGGCAAAATTGATACACCCCTTAGTTAAATACCAGGTACTGGCGTTAGGAAGAATATTCATTTTGTATCAAAAAACAACAAAATGTTAATACATAAAATATTTTTGAATTTTTTTTTTAACTATTGTGTATACTTGGGCTAATGCAGACGATGGGATGATTTATAGCGTATGAAAATGCCAAGCCCTGGCCGGAAATCGAACCCGGGTCCTCGGGGTGAAAGCCCAGTACGCTATCAACTAGGCCACGGAATCGATAGAGCAAGGTAAATAAATAATTTAAAGGTGGCACATTTAACGATTGTTGGTTTTGTATGTGTGTGTGTATATATATATATATATATATATATATATATATATATATATATATATATATATATATGTGTGTGTGTGTGTGTGTGTGTGTGTGTGTGTGTGTGTGAGTGAGTGAGTGTGTAACTGTATACACACATACTTGCATTCATACATAATGTTTATTTACATCACATTTTGAACCATACTTGACTCAAACTTGTTCATAAATCAATTTTTCTTTTACCGTGGATAAATTCGTTACCGATCATAATCCGTTGAACGGTTTCAAAATGGCTGTAATTGGAAAACTTTTCAAAATGTATAACTTCTTATATTTTTTAACACCTGATTTCACCTTCTTAATTAGCGTTAAAGTCTGCATAAATTAATGTTCAAAATTTTTATTGCGTCGGTGAAACTACTTTTTCAAAAAGTGTGAGATAAAAATATGAATTTACAGAGTGAGTTCGCTCAAAACAAAGTTTCATTTTTTCAAAAAACTTTAAAAATGTATTCTCACATGAAAATGTTTGTTTATATAACAGCAGACTGTTACGATTATTAAATCAATTTAATTTAATTTTAAACGTGAAATGAAACTAATTAAAATTCAAAATTTCCTACTGAATAAAACAAAATATAGAAATCGTTTAAACGAGCAACTTTCCCCGTAATATTGAGTCATGTTTAAACTCCAGTAATGGCATTTCACGTTTAATGGATTTTAAATTCAATTATTATCCATTACTTGGGTAATCATAGCTTGCGATCAAGTCTAATATAGCAATATTATGAGACCGGGTTACATTTTCTGTTGTTATTGTTGTCGGTCAATTATCCATGAATAAATAAGTGAAACGGGATTGTTTGAATGTACTTTTTAGTAGTACTGTGTAAGTAATAAGTGTAGTAGTAAGTAGTAATAGTAGTAATAAGTGTAAGCCGTTAGCTGCCTCCATCGGAATTATTACTTTTTTAGGATTTTAATTTTCATTTGTTTCATTTGTATAGTCTACTGAAAACAATACACGACGTATCGAGATTATGGATCAAATCTCTTACTCAAGTGCCTAACTTAAAACATAAGCTTAACATTTAGAACTTAAGCTAAGATTCTTAAGCCTGTTTAAAACACTAAAAACAATGGACAAACACTCAATGCTTGTATCCTGAGTCGTACAAAAAAACCTAATCCTACAATAATCACCAAATGTACACAATAGCTGACATATACCGTAAGAAAACAGGGATGTTTTGATTCCATGCCGATAATATCGAAAAGTCATGTCATTAAAGATAAATTTTCAAATATAAATAATAACACGAATATGCGATGACATATTTTTTTAAAAGTAAAGATATTAAAAAAAGAATAAAGTTCAATGTTTTTACTTTCGAATCAGTTTTGCAAATAATTGGGAAATTATGATTTTACTTTCCACTTCAAAATACAGAGACATTTTGGTGATCGTGAATATATCGTAACAGAATTTTATGGATCTATCCGTTTTTGTAACCCCTGAGTCGAAAAAGTATGTTTATCCGTCTGTATTTATGAACATCGCTATAATGTATGGCCTGTGGTCGACGTGACGAAGAACTGCGAACCTCGAAAACGTAGGTTCGAGACTACAGTTAACGCCGAACCCTCAAATGTAATCCATGTTTACATAAACAGTTTTCAAAACAGTTCACTGATTCGAATTTAAAAAAACATTGAACATTAATCTGTTTTTAAAATAATTAGTTAATGATTGGCTACCATGTTATTATTTATATTTGGACATTATCTACATGGTATCAAAACAGCAATGTAAGTCAGCTTTGTGTAACGATTTCTCTGGTAATTTGTAAGTCAGGTTTATTTTTTAACGCTCAGGATGTAAGCCTTGCGTATTTAGTATTTTATACAGGCTTAAGTTCTATTTGTTAAGTTTATGTTTTAAGTTAAGCACTTAAGTACTACATTTGTGTATTGTTTTCATATACACAAATGAAAATTAATATCCAAATCATAATAATAATAATAATTTGGTTCACTAATTCTGTGTAACCAGATTTGAATTAAAGCTTAAGTACACAGCTTAAGAAAATATAAAAAAATAGACTTAAGTTAGAGCTTAGTTTTTTTTATTCTACAGGTATTTCCTACTGAACGGTAAATACCATTAAAGTTAGATTTTAGTTCTTTTGTCCTACAGGTATTTACAAACAGATATGTATATATCATTAAAACAGACTTAAGTTAAAGCTTAGTTTTTTTATCTACAGATATTTACTACTGAACGGTAGCCTAAATGCCATTAAACGGACTTAAGTTAGAGCTTAATTTTTTTGTTTTACAGGAATTTAGTACTGAACGTAAACAACATTAAAACAGACTTAAGATAAAGCTTATTTTTTGTTCTAAGGATATTTACTACGAAACGGTAAATACCATTAAAACAGACGAAAGTTAGAGCTTAGTTTTTTTTGTTCTACAGGTATTTACTACTAAACGGTAAGTATCATTAAAAGAGACGTAAGTTAGAGCTTAGTTTTTTTTGTTCTACAGGTATTTACTACGAAACGGTAAATACCATTAAAACAGACGTAAGTTAGAGCAGTATTTTTTTTCTACAAGTATTTACTACTAAACGGTAAACATCATTAAAAGAGAGGTAAGTTAGAGATTAGTTTTTTCTTCTACAGGTATTTACTAATGAACGGTAAATTCCATTTATTTCAAATTAACCATGAGATGTCAATTTCGAACAACATGACTATTTTTTTTTTTTTAATTTGTCAATTATTTTAGTTTTTTTTTTTTTAACGTCCGACTATTGTGCACACTTGGGCTAATGCAGACGATGGGATGATATAGCGTATGAAAATGCCTGGCCGGGAATCGAACCCGGGTCCTCAGGGTGAAAGCCCAGTACGCTACCCACTAGGCCACCGAGGCGGCCTATTTTAGTTTCTAGCAATGATCACAAACTAAATATAAATGTAGTCAAATATACAATCAAGTAAAATCCATTTTTTTTTTTTTTTAAGGAAGAAGATTTACATTCATAAAATTTTTAATATCGATTTTTTCACAGTCTTTATCCTTCATATATAAGAAAATAAAAATTTTCGCAAATAAAAAAAACAAACAACACTTATTATTTTGAGCAAATATTTTCCACTTCTTCAAATGGTATCATTGCCAAAATGCCGTAAGGTTATTCATCCTTGCCTAAACTCAAACCCGTTGCTAAATTCAGCCGGCTAGACACTTTTCAGTTTTGACCGAGGTGTGGGACGCGCCCCCCAGGTTGAGTTCTACCTACATCACTGCAGTGTATAATTATGTTCAAACTGGGTTTTCTAACAAACAGAACCTTTACAAGATGCGAGATAACTCGCTCATGCTCCCATATCTTCCCCCTTCCCGTTCTCCCCCTCTACAGATCCAATTATTTTACTATCTTCGGAATATAAAATCAGTTCGTGACAGAGCCTCGACCTTGAAAACACGATTCAGTGACGACTGGTGCTGCATGCAGCATGAAGCATGCGGCAGTACTTGATGCGACTTAATTGGACATCTGGTCTGAGCAGCCGCTTTCAATCAGAACATCCATTATTTTACTAAATATTACCGTACAATGATTGTTTGTATTGCAAAGTGTGTTTTGTTTTCAGATGAGGTTACTAGTAGTCCGAAGAACAGCTGACTTCGCAGTGTGTGCTAAATTAATACAGCCTACACAGCGCTCTACGACAGCGTTGGTAAATTTGTCCGCGAACCTAACCGGTAACCGTACTATTTACAAAAAGTGTTACTGGACCAACTTGGCTGGAAATTTTATGCTCTGCCCCATGAAGCGGTCAAAATAATTATGAAAATTTGTCGTTCAGCCAGTATTACAGGAAATAGCCACCAACTAAACTCTCAATGTTGAATCAAAGGCCGCCATTTTTAAAAGGAAGTGAATGGGAAAAATCTCACACGTAAGTCATTCGAACTTAATTCAAGGTACCTTTGGTCCAATATGTTTGATTAAAATTGCGAACACTCATTATGGTTAACTTATGGTTCAGAAGCCGCCACCTTGAAACAAAAATTTAATGGTAAAAAAATCTTAAACATATGAGCTTTGAGCTTTATACAAGATATCTTTGTATTAAATTTCAAATTACTTTTCAATGCGTTTAGCAAAACCTGCGTACACTCTTTATTGTAAATCATAGGTTTCCATTTTGAAACGTAAAATGGGAAAAACCTAACAAATAGGTCGTTCGGACTTTATGCAAGGTGCCTCCGTACTAAATTTCAAAACAATCGGTCAATGCGTTTGGCAAAAACTGCGTAACAAACCCAGATCAGATCGAGTTGAAACAGAGATCTCGCTTAGCTCGGTCAATTATTGAATTCTCTGAATCTAAAAGATAAGAAAAAACTTGTATTGTTTTAAAATTCAAAAATAAATCCTCTAGCGCACATTCATCCAGTTCTAATTATCCAATGTTTACGAAATTTATATCATAAATGTGGTTTAATGTAGTTCAGTGTGAAAGTAGAAAAGTGATCCTCAACTGTCTTCTGAGTCAACTTTGTGTTTTCCTTACGGAGTATGAATTTTAAAATGACAATTAGTGTAGATTTTAAGTCTGACTACCACTGTAAAATCATTTTTCCAAAAACTTTTAAAAAATAAAAGTTTTAATCTTTTTATAAGGTTTAAAAAGAACGGAATTTTTAAGCGGTAGAAAACTTGTCAAATGTATTAACTAAATGATTTTCAGGAAGCTATCTAGGCAGTTTCAAGCAAATAAATTCAAATTTACGAACTCTATCGTGCTAACATATTATGAAACATTTTTAATAACTACTCGGAAAGGTCAGAATTGGCACTCATCTCAAGGTTTACTGTGATCTTATTTTTCAATGGAAATGCGCCAAAAATATATTGCTTTACACTGAGTTAAAAATAAAATAAAACGTAAACATTGTATGCGATTGAAGTTTCAGAAGTGTAATAAGTTACAATGTTTTATACAGTAAATAATTTTAAGCGAAATTGCTTGGCAGCTGATTTCCAAAAACCACCATGTCCCATATTTTCGACAACTCTCGCTATTTTTGTTTTTGCAAGGCCAGATGTACAACTCTATGGTTTCTATAATCCGCAACCAATGAAACAACAATAATAGATGCTTGTTAATAAGACATAACTCGCATGAGCGAACACTGACAGCTGTCACCCCCTCCCACAACAGCTGGTTAAGGTTATCAACAATCAGTTGGACTAAAATGTTAGGTTAGCTGTCAAGATAACGCCTCTCAGGTAAATAACAAAACACTACACGGGCAGAACTGCTGGTTGTAAGTTTCTAACGGTTTGCGTGAATAAATAATAGTATTTTTAATGGCTTCAAGTGTTCATGAATTTATAGTTGAGTTTATCCAGTTGTATTCGTTGACGGGAGAAATAGATTACAGAAATAATATTTTATCCGTATTGTGTAAATAAAAGTAGAATAATAAAACTATTTTCAATTTATGATTAAATTACAGCTATAAAAAGGTAAAGACATTTAAGTTGCGATTAGATCAGGCTAGCAATGGTTAAAGGAAAGTTAAATAAATATGTAGGTAAAAATATAATTAGTGAGGTAGTTACCTCTGTAGCTTTTTCATCAGTAAGTTAAAGAAGAAAACTTAAAGACTGTAACTAGACGCCATCTTATCTCACTATTCTACCAGCTGTGCTACAGCGTTCCCCTAGATCGGTTAGACAGATAGAGATATCGTTAAATGATATGAATATCTTGAATATATAGATGGAAAAATAGATAGAGATGAGACATGTAATTAAAAAAAAAGTTAAGATAAGGAGGTAGATTGAAAGCGAGAGGAAGAGAGAAAAAAGAGAAAGAAAAGTGAAGAGCGAATGGCAGAGAGAAAAAGGAGTTGTGCGAGCAGGACAGAGAAAAAAGGAAAGGAAAAGAAAGAGAGGAGAAGGAGAACAGATAACGAGAGGAATATAGAAAGAGCGAAAGGAAAAAAAAGAGGGAAAAGTAAGAGGTAGAGAGAAAAGGAGAATGAAAATGAATGGAAGAAAGATGGAGAAAAAGGAAGAGAAAAATTGTGAGAGGAAGAGATATGGAGTAAAGGTGAGGACAGAAAGAAAAAGAGAGGAGAGCGATAGAAAGGTAAGGAAGGAGAAAGAGACATAAAAATTATGGGGTAAGTGAGAGGAAGAGAAGAAAAAGATCGAGAGGAAATGAAAAGGGGTGAGCGAGAAAAAAAGAGAAAAAGAGAAGAAAAGGATGGTAGGTAGGTAGGGATTAACTGATTGATTGATTTGACTTTATTGAGGGGCAAAGTTAGAACCGTTCGAGGTCTTCTTTTCCCCTTAATTCCATGAAAACAAAAACAAAATACAATATTAAAAAAATCAAATGAATATAAAATACAATAATTATTTAGTAATGAGAGAGGGATGGAAAGGTAGGGGAAAGATATAATAATAATTTTACTAACTGGCTGAAATACATAATATGTCCTTCCTCGATATATTTATTTACAAAATCTAAAATCCTAACTTTAAATTAGTACGTAATTTGTCAAATTATTTGTATTAAGAAACATATTGAATTCTGTTACAAACAATACTTTCCTGACTTGATGACCCTTTTTTGTACAATCCCGAACAAAACATAACTTTCAATTTCATTCCTCTCTTTTAATTCGCATTTTGGTAAAATATAATGTTTTTTTAACCTCAAGGCACCGTTCCGCCGTGCAAAGTCACTGAAGCTACTGAAGGGTATGTATACGGAAGGTGACGGTTTGTTGTTTTCAGATATCCATAACGTAAAAACGGAAACTTCTATAGAGTTTGCAGTTCTATTGCCTTAAAGAGCAATACAAAGTCTTAAGGAACAAAAAAAAAAATTAAAAATCGGTAGAGTCGAAGCGTAGGAAAAACGATCTGAAAATCGCACTTTTAATCATTAATTTTCTCCAACACCGACGCGTTTACAGCCTAAACTACCGAACCGATTTTGATCAACGTTGGGTCGTTTTATCCGTTCTGTTTGCAGGATGTGATTTTGCATGAAAAATCCAAAAATAAAAAGGTTGCGATATAAAATAAAAATAAAAATAAAATTGCAAAAAGAACAACTCAAAAAATCATTCGTCTGCAGCCTAAACTGCTTTTAAAAAATTCATAATATATATTACATTCATTGTGTCTCATAGTCTTGGCCTATTATAATGAAATGTACGCACTAAAGTAATTTCTTTGCGTATACATTTTATTTTCTTCGACAATTATGAATTATTAGGAAATTTGATGAATTTAAAATATAATAACCATCTTTCACAATATTTGATACCACGGACACTCCTACAAAAATGATCGCAATATAAACAAAAACCACCAAGTGTAAAACGTTCCCTACCAAGACTAAAACTTAAAAAATCCTAAATCAGCTTTGTATTCTACCAGGAACCAGTCAACTGCTTACGAAGACTGAACAATATTAATCTTCGCACTTGGCGGCGGCGTGCTTTCCATGCTATCCCTCAATACTCACTGTAATGACAATGGTGTTATTCATGTTATTCCCTAAAGCTTAGCAAAGGTATTAGCGCAGATGTAAAATCACCAGAGAATTAATCTTAAACTACGCACTTATTTCAGTTCAAACTATACAATTCATTGTGAAACCAAAACATTTCATTTAAGGAGTTCACTTACACTGTGAATTTTCACATAAATAAAAACTTCAACTAAGAATTTTTTATTTTAGTATTTTACAAAATATTGAAGTGTTTAGGTATTTCAAGTACAGTTTTACATACCTATTTATCAAATCTATCCACTGATTGAAATCAGATAGCTATTTTGATGGAGAAAGGTGACTGGTTTTTCGCTGAATTCAAAGGTGATTTAACAACTTTTTTAATTGTAGACGTGCAGGAGAATTTTTTGTCACTTAGTGGTTTTGTTTAGATAATTATTATATTACATTAACTAACACCATCAAGACACTAGAATTGCTTTACCAACAGACACAGTGACGTTTTGGTGTAACGGTCTACCTACAGAGTCATTTCATTTAGAAAGCTTTTCAAATTACGATAGAAACGAAAATGCTTACCATGAACATTCCAGTAAAGCTTTCTGGCAATAAATAAGAAGCTGAGTTACTGAAAGCGAAGCGAATGAGTTTTATTTAAATTGAAACTTGTTTGTCAGCGGTTATCGTGGACCAGACGACATTGTTAGTACCAATAAAACAGTGGCGCATCGTGTAGGACAAACCAGAACTAACTCCACTAAATAAATTAAAATTTACATCCCCATATCAATTAACCTAAGCTCCGTTTTATGTGAACGATCTGTAAATAATATAAGTTGTTTATTGTTTTTGTACGTCTAATGAACAGTTTGAAACCGATAATAAACGTTTCGTTGATTTTGTGAGAACACCCTAAAAATAACGATAAAACCTTCTTGAAGATGTCTCCGATGGTTATCTTAATTGACTAGAGGCCGACCACAGAACTATTCCGCGCACCTGGTGGCCGTAACTGGTACTAATTACGGTAAATACGGTGAACACGTTGTTCACAGAAAAATAGACCATTAAATGCTGCCTTCCTGGCTTAAAAAAAAATATGTTTTATCCTGTTTTTAGTTTTATTGTATGATAATCATTTAGTATGTAGTCAGACCTGTTGCTATGGGAAACTACAACATTTAATTTTGATTTTAAATAATTGTTTCCCGTCCGTACGGCCTTGGGACGGGTCGGGTAGCTCGATTATTGGAGGCCTAATAGCGGGGGTCCCCTTTTTTGTATAACGGGCTGTGGTGAACGTTTTTATACAGGCCTGTTGGAATGAAATTATTCGAAAGTAAAAACACACGTTTCAATATGTTTTATGGTTTTGGATTTTACCAGGTTTTTAAGCTTTTTATAGTAAAGGAATTGCTTGATTATTTGCACCATTGAAAAGCAATACATGAATAAAAAGATTATAATACAGCATGCACTTTGTTGTTCTAACAACGTTTTCTGTAATAATTATCACTCTTAATTTCAGATTTACATTGAAACATTAATTTTGTAATGAAACAAACGCTGTCTGTCTTGTAGGACGATATCCTGAGCCTCGCTAAACCTAAACGCACGCGACTGTGTTTCTAGTTATCTAATTTCTTTAAAATTAACACTTTTTTAAATGTCACTGAACGTCTTTAAGTAATAGGAAATTCTAACTGCTGGCGATTTATTTTTACTATCAAATTGAAAATATCTTTTATTTCAAATTTGACACATTGCGCTATTAATGTTCAAGTACGTATTACAAAACTTGAAAAAAATCTCTTTTAATCGATTTTGAGTAATTAAAACAGTTTTTCGGAGAGGGCTGATTGTGGATAGCTTCCGCATTAGTTTTTGGGGGAAATTGTGAAAAATATGTTTAATGTTTTTTTGAAAAGCTTTGTTGTGTGTAGAAAACTGGAGGCTGGAGGCTGTAGTGTGACTTGCTCCAGACTTTGGCATGCTCGCAGCGCACTCTAGGTGCCAGACGAGCGAAGCAATTGAGTGTAACGGCGCCATACCAGACTATAATATTTAGTATAGAAGCTTTCATATTTACAAGATTACTTTTGTCTACGGTAAACTAACTTTTGAGAATCTCCAAAGTATTGCTTCTATAAATAGTTCTTGGTCCTTAATATCCTATGAGCTATATCTGGTTACTAATACAAATTACCTTTTTACACGTCAAACTTGTTTGTAAATTATAGTACTATACTAAACCCAGTCCTGTATGCCAACCTTAAAAACATCTAAAGGTAAAAACTTCGTAAACAATAAGCGGTTGCACTGCTTTATTAGTTCATTGCTCAGTTATTTGTAACAAAATGTAACCCCGAAATACTACCACAATACAAAATCAATAGAAAAACAATCATTAAGTCTAAAGACACATTTTTTTAGTTATTAACGAATTCATACTGGAAAATTACCTGTTGAATAGATCCTCGTCGTAAGACAAAACTGTGCACTGATCCTTATCTCGAGACCACATTTCAAGTGATAGCAGAGGTACACAAAGTGCTCACAATAAATTAACAACTTTACATAACTGATTGTTTCTATAAGTAAACTTACTTTATATATTGCAATACAAAATATACAAATAATCCTTGCCCGCTCTAAAGTACATGATTTTTTAATTTAAATTTTTCTGAAAATTCTGATTCCACCAGTCTTAAAATTGACATAAATTAGTAGATCCTTATAAATTTTCGTACATTAAAATGCAGTTTGAACTTTAAAAAAGTTAATTTACTTTGTTGAAAAAACTTTTTCGAGATAGCGTGTTATTTATTTATTTAGGCTCTTTACGTTCGCAATATGAAAGGATTGTGTCAGGTAACGAACTTGTTCAAGGTGTTGGTAAATCACTCTGAGTGCCCAGTTCGAACCAAAGAGAACAAAAATTACGACCAAAAGTACTAACTCATTCGAAATTTGTTTTACATTTTCGCAGTACCATATTGTCTCGGGCCTGTGCTTCGCTATGATAGCACCATAAAAGCTCATTTTCATATGGAAAACTACTAACTGAAACCTATTCAGGCTTAACGTAATGTAGGCTAATAACAATATATTTTATTGACGCTATAAATAATAACTAGCTCACTTTATGAATGACGAAATGTTTTCAAACTTCCAGACATCGTAAATTTGGGTAACAGTTCGGTATAAATTATGGGAAAACAACGTAATTTTTAGACAATTTGAACTTTACAATTTTTTTAAGTCTAAAGAACTAAGCACCCTATCCGTCTCTAAACAAACAATTCCAGTCAGCAATTATTGCAATTTAATCGAACTGTTTAAACAACCTACAACGATACCTAAGGTTATACAATTAAATTACCAAGTATGTTACCAATTAAAACAAGTAATTAAAGTAATAATTTTAGAGTTTTTTCTAGTTTTAGCTTGTGACTAACACTATAAAATAATAGTGTTATAGTTAGCTTTTCTTGCAATACTATTTTCTTACACAACCGTGTAAGTTAGGTCCTTAAGTGACTTACAATAAAAATTTTGTATTTATTACATAGGAAATTTATGAATTATGAAACAACACACCTCAAAATGAAAAATGATTTTACAGATTTTAATGAAATAAAAATAACGCTTAACAAAAATTACAAAATGTTAATTGAAGTTAAAAAAATTTATACTATTTGTACTACTAAGTGATAAATGTGATATCTAATGTATAAGATATCATAAATATCTTATGAAATATTAATGTGTGTCTAATATTTCATGCAAAGAAAGCAATTTTCGAAATCGCTATAGTATTCCATACAATTAGCATTTTTTTTTAAATCGCTACAGCGACAATTTTTGAAACCCCACAAAACTTTTTCACCATAATACTCAGAATAACGTATATTGTTTTTAAAATGTTAGATAACGGTGGTCACGTTATTCTCCACAATTATCTAATTATTTATCATAAGTGAATTTACATTAGAAAATGGAATATAGTCGGTCATCATGACAAGATACAGACCCGGGACCTTGAAATGAGCATCGATTTTTACTAATAGATCATTTTCTGAGTGGTCGTTAAAGTTTTTATAAATATATATTCTTATGTGAACATCTGATTTCACCATCGTAATCAGCGTTAAAAACTGTATAAATTATTATTTTGAATTTTCAAAGTTTTTTTAAAATAATTAATTTAATTAGTGGTCGGATTTCATTTGTGTATTTTCAATGCTATTTGAAAGTTTAAATACTAATATATGTGGATTTTAATGCTGTTTATGATTGGTAAAATTGGAGTTTAAATAAGAGAGTAGGGGGAAAAAATCTTTTGGAAATTCGCTTCAATCATGTCAACGAGACAGCTGCGTGCCGCAATAAATTATATTAATGGTGAAAAATAATAATAAACATAACCTCAGTTGATATACCACCATGGAAGGAACAGATGATTCTACCTCCAACCCCTCCCGCATTAGCCTACCACCGTGTAAAAATGTTTCCGTTGTATATATATAATAATTTATGGTCGATTTCTTACTCTGACTAAAGTTATAAACACTCAAAAATAACCAAATTATTTAGTTTATAAGCTATCCCAATCAAACAAAATTTAACATACGTAGGCTGGTTTCTCCAGTAAAGTAAACTATCAGCTGAGGCCCATATTTCTGTCGGTGTCAGTGTTTGCTCTATCGGTGAAGTATTTGGAAAGCAACAAGATTTTGGTTTACTGATCGTATCTCCACAATGGAATGCCTCCACTTCCGACAAATACCAACGTTTCTTCCGTCACACCTGGAAGCACTCTTCCAGTCATTACGTCGCTGTGCCGGTGCCCGGTGCCCGGTGCCGATGTACGTACAAGAATACAAAAACCGAAACCGCCTTGGGTCGTCCGCCCTTGGCCGTCGAACGTTTCCGTCTTGTCAAGGTCGCCGCGCATCTATGCGGAAATTTGCCAATTACCGATTTTACACGCGTACCTCATTTAGTGATATTATTCACAGCGGAACTAACTTACAAATTATTTCTACTTTCACCGTATTATTTCATTGTTACTTAACTCTGCTTTTCAAGGTCGAAGCAGAACTGTCACGTGATCAGCAGAATTAAATAATTTGCACACTTTCCCTCTCTCCCTTTCTCTCTCTTCTCTCTCTCTCTCTCTCTCTCTCTCTCTCTCTCTCTCTCTCTCTCTCTCTCTCCACACGTTTCTCATGGAATATATCAGGCCTACGCTCAGCTGAATTGTACACAAAGCAGTATGTGTACATTTTGCTTAGGTCAATATATCGAAAATAACTTAGTCTACTTTCTGTAATGCATTTTTAAATTCGGAAATCGAACTTGGTAAATTTCTTTACTGTTTGGGAAAGAAGCCTAGTATAAATATAATACTAAGATTTATTACAATATATAAAAATAATTCTTGACTGCTCTAAAATGACTTTTTCAATTTACATTTTTCTTAAAATTCTGATTCCATTAGTTTTAAAAACGACAGAAATTAATAGGTCCTTATAAATTTTCATACATTAAAATATAATTTGAACTTTTAAAATGTTAATTTAGGTAGATTAATTAATCTTGTTGACTTCCTTTCATCCATTCCGTTTTTATAGAAATAATTTAATGTTTGAAAGTATGAGTTATAAACAGTGTAATAAGATAAACAATATACTCAAACAAAGTTTAATTACTGTATTTTTTGATACAACATATTTCCATTTTTGTAAATACCTTTCATAGAAGGAATGAATGAGTATCGATAAGAATATTCTAAGTAAGTGTGAAGAATTAATTTAATTTCACGCTTTACGAAGTATAAAGGAAATATCGTAAACACGAAAAAAATTATCTGAAATTTATATGGATTTGCTACATCAGTTTTCAGTTCCAGTTGGAACAAAAAAGTGACTTTTACTTAGGTATTTTTCCTTCTGTAAACTGTTAGATTTTTAAAGAATTTTTATTATAAAAAAGAACTATTAAAAATAAGATATTCTCAAACTTAGTTCTTCAGTTTTATGTTTTAGGTTAGGTACTTTTGAAAAGGAGCTTACACTCTTAAAAAGTTTTTGCAGACAATTTTGAAATGTAAAATGCATTGCTATATTCACAAATGACGGCGAAAGTCTTATTAGAAATAATAATCACTGCATGCAGCTGTCTTGCTGATGTAATGGAAGCGAATTTTCAAAATTAATATTTGTATCTACCCTTTTTAAATTATGATTTCGTTATCATAATAAGAATTAAAATCTGCGTATATTATCCTTTTAAATTTTTAATAAAAATTACTTTACTAAACTTCAGTTTATAAATTACACGGAAAAAAATACGAAAATGAACCCTGACCGCCGATGAATTCAATTTATTAGTTTCAACGGTTTTTGAAAAATTGTAACTCTACTATATGAATTTAAACGCTGATCGTACTTTAAAAAACGGTAAATCGTATTTTCAAAAAAACATTCAAGTCAAATAGGTTTTAACATTTTTTAAGATTTTAAATGGCCTTTATTTTAAAATTGTTGAAATGATTTACGCTGAGTAACGAAGTCCAAGCTATAACTAAAATCTATTTTATGCCAAGTTTGAATCAAGTAAAAATTGAAAGCGCTAAAACACACACACACACACACACACACACACACACACACACACACACACACACACACACACACACACACACACACACACACAACGTAAATTTATATTCTGTACATATAAGCCTCTATTATAAAATAAAATTTTAATGATCTAGAAGTTTTTAATGCCTCAAAAACTGATCTAGAAGTCAGGATTACGATGATGACCGCTTCAATAGCGAATTTTTTTCAATGTAAATTCGTTAATAAGTTTAATAAGTTCCAATAATATAATTGGAAAAATATATTTTCTTCTTCAATTAAACCAAAGTTTTATGTGCATTAAAAATAACTTTGTTTGAAAGTAAACATGTGTTCTCAATAACGTGTAATACAGTACTACAACTTAAAAGCGTCAGCTGATTTGTACTAACGAAATAAAAACTGTTAGGTAACTGCAAAGCATTGCGCGGGAACTTTTCTGTTACTCTGTCGCGTTACGTAACCTAATTAATTAAATAAGATTTTTTCAACCCTTTTTTTCAACGCGAGGCTAGACATTAAATTAACACTTGTTTTTTTAAAGTTTATATTTTCAAATGAAACGTCTAAACAATTCCGAGTTAAAATTTAAAAAAAAAACTGTAAATAACTGCAAGTGTTGATAGCCTGTCCTTGAAGACAAAAGACAGCTGTTGAACAGCTGATGTCAACGCTATCTCCCTCGGCTCCAGCTGAGTTTGTCTGGCTCTACCAAGCTCGTCACGGATTAGGCCTAAGCCGAAACTTCACTTCTGTTAGTTCATCTATGGTTGGATTCCTTCCAGACTGTTTTTAGTCACGTTACCGTTTTAGTATTCACAACGTTTAGAACAAAATTGATATTTAGAAAATCGAACAAGAATTTTTTCAATATGCTATTAGTCTGTTTTTGTTTCCCACTAAACTAAGTATTGTATGGTGATAAGGTATTGTCATCTTGAAAAATAATAAATTTTAATATGTTGACGGATATATCAGTTTTTAAGTCTTACGAGCACAAAATATTTTTGTACTTTTAAGTCCGCCTCTCTGCATTTTTTCTTCACAACACTTCTAACTAAACTAACTGACCGAGATTATACTTCGATTGTGGAGCTTAACTATATCTAGCTTGTCCATCTGTTGGGACCATTTTATAATTTCTATAGGTTACTGTTTTTGTAAAAAAAAGAAAAATAATCGAATTTTCTCAAAATCAGTTTTAATGATTTTCATCTAATGTAATCAAACCAAACGTAGGCCAATATGTCTTCCTCACGACACGGAGTAAAAAGAAGGTATGGCTATTGTGAAAAATGTATCTTTTCATTTTCAAGTCCCTTGAAATTGGTTCATATTTAGAATATTTATGAGTGCCTCTGTTTGCGCGTGCGCTAGAAATTTTGCATGTATGTTTTTGTCCACATTTGGGAAACAATTTTAAATTAAAAAAACTTTTTTTGTCAACATATTGTTAAAAAATTGAATTTTAAATCAAAAAAATAATTAATTTCGTAAACTATCGAAAAACCTGGAAATTGATGCAATTTCTTAAAACCAGTACATCAAATTCCGCTCAAATTTTACGTATGAAGATTCATTCTTACAAAAATTTGAGTAAAAAAAATTTCTCAAGCTGTTTTTGAGAAATTATGCCAATTTTCCGCTTTTTTGTCAATGGCTTCCACACCATTCCTATTTACAGAAATAATTCAGTGTTTGAAAGTACGTGTAAGGTTTTTTCATGTGAGGATTAATTTTTGTAAATTCTCACCGCCACGTCAGCGAGACAGCTGCGTGTACTAATTATATGCTATAATAACTTGTAAACATAAACTATATAATAACACTATCTTCCATCTCTGAACAGAGACCTACACACGCCTAGTTACAATTGTCACGCTAACTACAATCTGTTTTATATTATACATCCTTATACTACCATTAACTAGAATGACAGTTTGAGGCGTTCCATTTTCCAAACCCGGTTTACATAACCACTGGCGGGCATTAATGTAACTATTTTCTTTAACTACAAATATAATTTTAACGTAATGAAAAAGTTGTTGTGTTTCAGGTATTTTAATTATATTCTGTTTATTATTTTAAACTGGGAAAATATGGGAGGAAGGGAAACATAGGGTAATTTTAGTGTTCACCGACTGTGAAAGACAATAAGCACTCCAAAATACTGTTAGATTGATGTACTCTAACACCGGTGTAAAACTTTGAACTATTTTTCCTATCTATATTTGGTCGCAAAACTCTGACAGTCATCTCATTTTAAAGTTATGACCAATAAACATTCGAACAACTTTTGCGTTTACCAACTAACTAAATTTCCCAAACGTTTTAACATTTTAAGGACTAAATGTTTAGAGTTTTCTCTTTTTAAACGCAAGATAAACGCAGCATCAAGCTGACGTGATGGAAGCAAATTTTCAAATTACCTTATCGTTTCTTGAAATTCTGATTTCACCATCGTCATCTGCACAGAAATTTGAATACATTAGCATTTCAAACTTTTAAAGTACCGGTACCGAAAGCACGAAAATGAACACTGATCACTGTAAAATTTCACCGGATTATGTTAAAAAAACCATTAATTGGTAAAATGTTCGCTGTCAAGTCTACCGTTAAAAAAAGTTGTTAAATTACCTTTGAATTTAGCCAAAAACCAGTCGCCTGGTCATGCAGTTTATTGCCAATTTAAAGGTCATTTAATAACTCTTACTAATTGATTTGGCTTGGTGGGGAACTTGTTATCACTTGGTGGTTTTTGTTGAAGAAAATAACATGTATACGCAAGGAGCCTACATTTGATTATAAGCCATGGTTGTAAAGCTTAAATATTTTAGATTTTCTGTTAATGATAAAGGCCATGACGTGTTCTAGTTCTGTAAGGAACAGCGTGTAAAGGTCTTTTGAACCAATCTTGTTTGCAGCAGTGAATACAGAATAGACACCCAGCCCCTGTTTTGATAGTTTACTGCAATTTTATAATTTTCAACGTAATAATTTATAGAATTTCTATACAAAACGGAAATCCTGCAACCGTGACGAATAAAATGAGTGATCATTGATGAAAATTGGTTCAGTAGTTGCATATTTAGAACAGTTGCACCAATAGATGCGTCGATGGTTCCAATTCGATTTTTTCTGCCAGTTCTTTCAGTTTATTTATTTTTAACGTTGTGTTTTTTGTATTTTTATGAAAAAAAACACATCCTGCAGGACGGAAAAGACGCATAACGTAACTCTATAGGAGTTTTTAAGTAACGGGTACCTGAAAATTAGTAGGCCTACTAGCTACCCGTGTAAATACAATGCGATAGCACAAGAGGTTGTCTTTGCGAGGTGGAATGTTACCGCGGTCCTTGGTATATATAAAATGTTGAACTATGCCTCAAAAATTGATCTAGAGGTCAAGATCGGCGCTCATTTCAAGGTCCCGAATCCGCTAATGGTAAAAAACTTACATGAGTCTTACCTAAATTTCCCAAAATTTCCCATGAGTTTTGGGAAATTCCCAAAAAAGTAGACGGATTTGCATTACAAAAACTAAAAGACAAAGTTAAACAGTTCAGCGTCCGAAAATAAAACTGAAAAATGTTAAGGTAATGCCTTTATTATCTCTAGCTACGCACAGCATCACACAGCAGCATTGAGTTTATACTGATAGCATCAGCTCACCGGACTCACCTTGACCTCATCACTCGGTTACTTTCCAATCCTCGCCTTAACCCCGGTAGCTATCCTGCGTAACTGCCAGCCTCTAATTACTTTCTAAGCTTCGCAAGTCCCCGTAGCCGTCTTATCTGTCTCGTACCATCGAGAGCCATCAATGGCCGCACCCTGACACCCACAGCGTACTTAACTTGCTTTATGAGATTCAAGTGGCGCGTTAATTATTCCGAACTTAAACCTTACTGCCAACAAACTTCTGAACGTGACAAACTGGTTAGGCGTTCTTTCAACACGTTAATGTGCTTGTTTACTAATTTTACTTTGTAAAGTTGGTGATCGTGAAACAAATCGATCTTGAACTTTCGATTGAGTTTTTCGATTACATGTTCCGCGAGTCGTAAAAGTTTTTACTTTTTATCTCTAGACTTTTTACAATTTTGCAAATAATGTTCTGCAGCTGCTTTTTTTAACAACGAACAAGCGTTCAAACATTTAAGTGAAATCCATTTTTTTCGACTCAAAGGATCTGAAAACTCATGTATCATCAAAATATTTAAGATGTTTTTTTTCCGATTATTGTTATAGGCTAGTTCTAGAAAAGATCCAAGAAACGGTTCCGTATCTGAACGTTAAAGCGTTTCATTTGCGCTGTTTATAAACAATTTAACTGAACGTAAATTGCCCTGCGCCATTTATCGAGCAAGTTCCAGCATGCAAGGCAACTCCGAACCTAAGCCTATTTACAAACACATACGAATTCAACTATTTTCAGCACCTCACAAGATTAGGCTACACGCTTCACTTACACACGTTGACATTCGCAGTTCAAAGTGAATTGAACGATCTGCGCATCGGATGTCATCGTTCTGGCTCGGCGAAGCCTATACACGCGGGCTGTGTTTTAAAGGAAGTGCAACGGCCAGGGTTGGCAAATTATCACTTACAAGCTTAATAACGCATCGCTAACGTACAGGATGCATGCACTTGTATGCCATTTCAACTGGTCGGAGCGTAAATCTCTTTTGACTCGGTGAGGAACGCCTATAAATATGCATGTCCAGGGGTGCCAACATTCGAGTGTAAATAATGCGACTCCGGTTATTTCTTCACTTAAGAAGACGCTCCTGACAGATTACTGATAACGTAACAATACGAAGTATATTAAAAGTATTATATAGTAAAAAATTATAAGACTTTTAAATTTAAACCTTTTTTTCTGCTTTATATTTCATTGTAGATTTATTATTGAAATTTTATTTTAAAGCCGTGATTAGTACGCATTTCAGTAGCTTTTGAGTTTTACGTAAATTTAATATTTGAGTTATTAAACACGAAAACAGTAAAAATTGGGTTTCTAAAATGTTAAAAAGATCAGAAAATTTTGACATAGGAAAAACAGTAAAATCAATTTAGAAGTATATTGGCAATGAAAATAAATATACTAGAATGATAACCCTTATAAGAGATAAATGAGCTCTCGCTGCCGGTGGCATCTTGCGGCAGAGTGTTTAGCTAAATTTAGATAGGTAATAATACTGTCTATTTTCTCAAATGCTTTTCTCCTGTCTTTGTAGCTTGCAGCGTTCGTAGCGGCAAATAGGACAATAACTTGGACTTTAGTCGCTGATATCGAGCAAGCTTTTTATAATGGTGGCTGTACTTCTAGTATGATATTGGTCATAGCTTTAAAATGAAATGTTTATAAGTCTACGACAAAATGTTAAGGAGAAAAATGTGCTTATGTTATTACGGAACAACCCTGTAGGGGTGCAGACTAGATGCACCTATTGAGAGGATTTAGACGTCCCTCTCGGTACCCGAGTCTAACACACACCTACACTAAAAACACTACACTTATAACTTGAACACTTTACACTCACACTTACATTTAGGGAGGCGATAATAGCCCCAATGTGCTTTTCGCCTTAAAAAAAAATGTTACTGACAAATTTGGGTGACACATTAATGTATATATTTTCAAGTGTCTGAGTCCAACAAAGTGCTACATGGATGTATGTTTGTATGTTGCCTATTGCACAACGCTGGAGACTTAACCGACTGACCGATTATTTGGTGTCAAGGCCTGGTTTACCCATAATTAAATTCCAACGAGTATTATATATTATAAATTATAGTAGAATGAATTGAATTTTTGAGAGAATGTACAATGAACACTATTATGTCGCCCCCCCCACACACACAATATTTATCATTTCCAAGGTTACAAGCTTTTTTGCCATGGTTTTCTAAAGAATATTTTCGCATTGTTATTAAGTTTTGTTACTTTTCCGACACTGCAGCGAGACAGCTGCGTGCTACCGTTATAATTATTAATTACACTCGAATTTAAATCTGGCATTGCCGAAAGAACCCATTCGTCACATCGCCCTGCACACAATCCCTTCGGAAAATTTAATTACAAAACTGAATCGAAAGCATAAAAATCTTGTGGACCTCATTGTGGCATTAACAATAGTCGGAGGCTATCTCTCAGCGGGTATAGATAACAATATCAAACCCAATTATCGAGCTTAAAGTCTAATCTGGTCTCATTGAGTCTAATCACTTACCGGTCATCTGAACGGAACAATCCGGGCTTCAGGACATCCGAGATTTATTGTTGGAGAGCCTTCATCATGTTCAACCTTGAATGTTGAGATCGTTATCTTTCCCTTCAAGACGCACGCACGCACGCACCGGCACCGGCACCGGAAACGTCCCATCGTAATTGTAAGACTTCATGCGCCTCCGATTTTGACAAGTCATCCTGGATTCAGAGTTCACTGAATGATTGATTACACAATCTTTCTTCTGCAACGATCAGTGTAAACAGTTCTGTTTGTTTGTACAGTATTTCTTGCTGTCTTTTTTCTTTCTTATTATACGAAGTATAAAAAAACATTGCGTTGGTGTGTATCGATCTATAGATTCTGATGAATGTATCGATCTCAAGATTTTGATAAATGTAACGCATTTGTTTTCTGAAGTTTTAAGTATGTGTGTCCGGTGTACGTAGCTGGGGACTAAAAGAATTGACTGATGTCGAAGATTTTTGTCAATTTTTTTAAAACTATTTTTTGGTCAAAATTGTAGAGCCATACCTTATAACCTACTAATTTATTTTCACACACATTATAGAAGAAGTCAAAATTCATTTGAAACATAAATAATTATGTTTGTTCCTCTACGAATTTGTTTTTATCCTTATACGTTTTGAACATTCTTGTGTTTATAAATTATAAACATGTTCCAAAAACTATTTTTTACCCAAATGTTTGTCTGTGTACATCACTGGAGACAAACCGAATTGACGTACTTTTACACTAGTAGTTCAAAGAACAGTAGACCTAGCAATATTCTTCATTAATATAAAAACCGCTCCCCCCCCCGGCGCTCGTAACTTTTTCCACCAGTTGTTTTATTACACGAATGTTGAGATGGTTATCTTTCCCCGGTAACTAACCTTTACTATAAATGTTACTAGACAAACTTTATTTGGAAATTGTACGTTCTTTCTCCATGAAGCGGAAAAATTATGATCGGTCTTGCCGTTCAGCCAGTATTACACGCAACTCGTACTCTCAACGTTGAGTTGGCCTACCAGATGGAAAGTCGGCCTACCGTTTCAAGATTGAAACGGAAGTGAATGGGAAAAAACCTTGTACATAAGTCTTTCGGGCTTTATACCAGGTACCTTCGTATCAGATTTCAAAACAATCGGTCAAAGCTTTTGGTCAAAACTACGTAACAAACTCTCAAACCAAATTCCGACGGTCGAGTTAAAAGAAGAGAACTCGGTTCGCTCGATCAAAAATTTTTAAAGTGTGCTTCTTACGTTTTCAAAATTATTACATAACGATGGAATATTAATGTTACCGATATTTTTATTCGGGCATTTGCCGTCGTTTGTGTGTATGACATATGGCATTGAATTTCCGTTAAAAATTGTAAAAGGATGAACAAGTTATGGGAAAATTGGAGGAGTGTGAGACGTTAGGGGAGAGAATAGATCTTCATGTAATTTGCGATAAATAGATAACGTATTTTTATTAATCTATTTTACATTTTGTTTAATGATTAATTTCTATATGCATTTTAAGGGAGAAAGTAAACCTATAGACCTACGTTTTGTTTGGCCATTTAAGAACTAAATTAAACAAATAAATTCAATTTTTTGAATGATTTTTTAACAAAAAAAAGTGATATTGTACGCATACACAGACCACTTTTTTACTCAGAAGACTTTAAAACTTTTTTTATTCAGAAGATTTGTTTTCACGATCGTATTGAAAAAATAAAAGTGTTTTTTTAACACGAGAAAAGTGTTTTCTGAATCCAATATGACAATCGTAATGTATTTCTACAAACTCCAGATTTAAGAACGACATCCTCCGATCCGAAAACACAGGGAACGATGAGTAAGAGTGGTCGATCGCTAACCTGTTATTACAGGCTGCAAATAATCGACGGCTGCCCCATCTTGATCGACCTTGGGATAAATTTTGCTTTTCCTGCCCTGCGGCCTCGTCGCCTCATGATTTGTACTCTCTTGCAAGAGCTTGTTACTCCTCGCCAACTCATTCATTACGTCCTCGCGTACTCGGTTTGCTTTATGCAACTGTTTAGAAATCCATTTCCTGTAGCCTAATGTCAGTGCATTAATACAGTAACAACACATCGGTTACCGAGCCACAATTTACATGTTGGGTTTGTTTTGTGTCAGCTGTTTATTTGCCTGCTACTTTTATATTTGATTAGGAAAATGTTCTGTTCGTGATTTAAAAACACGTTTATATTAGACGGGAAAATTCTAATTTTCTCGAATGAGTTAATTACGGGCACTAATTAATCAAGGCACGAAACTGTTTCACCGATGCGGTTAAAGGGATTTTCCAAAAAGTAACATCAAAATAATTTTGTTTCTTGGAAGTCTGTGGCTACCATCGTAATAGGCGTTAAGCCAGCATTTTTAGTTTTTAAATACCATTGGAAAAACTATATTTTTTCTTAACTTCAATACGTTATACCATTAGAGTGATGAGGATCAAGGATTAGAGTTAACGGTAAAGTAATGGAACGGCAGTAACTGCGGCCTGAACCTACAACCTTGGCGTGGGAAGTTCAGAGACGCAGCAGGACTAGATACCACAGACATCAATGTTTGCCCGTGTGTGGGCATTGATCAGAAATTCACACAATTGTGTGTGTGTGTGTGTGTGTGTGTGTGTGTGCGCGCGCGTGCGTGCGTGCGTGCGTGCGTATCACTGGTGAATCTGCTGCGTCTCTGAACTGCGTACATCAAGGTTGTGGGTTCAAGTCAGAGTTCTTGCCGTTCCTTTACCGTTAACAATGATGCTTTTTCCTCGTGTTTTTGTATTTTTCATAACGTTTTTTTTACCACAAAAAGCGATATGAACACATATTAACTGATGTTGCACGTAAAGACTACTTTTTGTAACTTAGAAGACTTAAAAATTAACAACACCGAATTTCAACATCGATTTTTTTCACGATCACAGTACGTTCTTAGTGTAATGAAAAAGTAAAACGAGCAAAATAAAAATTAAAGACTTTCTTCTAATACTTTCTTAGTATTTACTTTCGATTAACACCGTAAATGTTGACCTGAATTTGAAGTAACGCTTGTGAAAAGTATAAATTAGGTCGTAAAATCACCTAAAAATTGAAAACTGAACTAAAAATGGTTGTTTCCAATGTAATTTATGATAAAACACAAGTTCAGTTGACCGTAGAAGCACTCTGAGAAGTCTGTTGTGTTTATGAGCGGGGGCGAAGCAAGAAGGATGCACGCAGGAAACAAGGACCGTTACTTGTAAACAATAAGCGTGTTGGTAATCGGAAGGATATTTTCAATTAGTTCCAGCTTTAATGAATTACCGCGCCACCATGTGTGCCCAAGGGTCAAGGTCATGTTTCCATGTGTTTCAGGGTGTCTGCGCCCCCTATCGTTAGACATGTTAGAATACTCCTTGACGTTAACGTGTCAGATAACGTTGTAGCCAACTTACCGGTTGTGTACGGGAAAAACGAAAAAAAATAAATAGACTGCTTCCTCATCCTGACACTTTTTACGATCGCTTTCAAAAACTTGTAAATGTTTAATTCATATAGGCTAGATCTTTCAATCAATGTGAAATTTATTACATGTCATCAGGATGACTCAATTTTGGATAAATGGGTCTGGAATTTAATGAAGGTATATCAACGGTTCCTTGACTTATTGATAGGAACTATACATTAGAATATACTGGTTTGTTTAGTTTAATTTACATACAGCTGTAAAGTAAGCACGTAACAAAGCATTTCTCACAGTCAATTATTTCTCAAAACAAACCCGGCTAATTTATAACATCAGTTATCAGGTTATGTTTGCGATGATGATTCACAGTTCATGTAGCTCACCAAGTATGATACGAAATAAATGTTTAGATTTGAGAGTAGGCCCTGAACAGGAAAAACCGACGAAATCAGGTTTTCCTCGTTTTATTACCGTAACGTAAATTTCTTTTATTTAAATTTTGGTACACCAGCTTGAGTTACCATATACAGGGTAGAGTCAAAATGTTTTCGGAATTGGTCAATGAAAACTTATTGAAAGTATGTAGCCATATAATACTTCATTTTTCTTCAAAATACTCTCCTCCTGTATGTAAACACTTCTTCCACCGCTCATACAGTGTTTTGAAACACTCCTGAAAAAGTTTTTTTTTTTGAAATTTGGTTTAACCGCTTCTTTGCATTTTCCATCACCTCCAGCGAATCAGTAAAACTATGTTCCTTCAATGTCATGTCATTTCAGTCGTGAAATAAGTAAAAATCCAGTGGGGTAACGTCGGGAGAATAAGGAGGTTGTTCCACAGTGATACCATTGTGCATAGCAAGGTATTGTTTCATCAGCGATAGATGGAAAGGGGCATTATCATGCAACTAAAATCTCACTTTACTACCACCGGATTTTACCTGTTTCCACGACTGAAAATGACATTAAAGGGACATCGTTTTTCTGATTCGCAAGAGGTGATGGAAAATGCAAAGAAGCTGCTAAATAAATGTTAAAGAATGGCTTTCGAAAATTGTGTGATCGGTGGAAGAAGTGTGTACAGGAGAAGGGTTGAAGCAGAATAAGGTTACTTTCAATAAATTCCCATTGACCGATTGACTACCTTGCATATAACAAAATGTTAACAAAATAACCTCAAATCGTAGTACGAAAACATAACAGGCATGAAAACATTTTACGCTCATTTCCTCTACACTGAATGTCAGAATTATTTACCATAACGACTTTAATTGTACGCGTTTCAGATTATCCCGAGTCATTATCAGGCAGAATACAGTTACGGAATCAACTCCGTAAATCAGTTTAAACGCTTTGCGCATGTCCAATGATGAGTATGTGCGGACATAAATTAACATAACCTCACTTCTGCCGTCGCCACGAGCTATCCTGGGTTGCAGCAGGCGCCGGAATTCACGATACTTTTCTAGAATGCAGACGTTTCGAACGGAACTATCCTCTACCATGATGTTAGCTGCCCTGTGGCAGCGCGATTAACGGATTAACGGAAACCGTTTTATTAATAGAGAGAGGAAATAGTGATGTTTTGGTCTCGTCTGCAGAAAGTTGTATGTAGCATTGATTACTTGGTATTAGAGTAGGAAATGTGTAAAATATTTGACAATTTTTACTATACGAAGCTTACACATATTACAGAGAAACTAAAAAATCTTGTTTTTACATTTTTATGAATATTCCCGCTTTCAAGTTCTCTAGGCCAAAAAAACTTGGTTTTTACTTTAATGTATGTCCTTCCTTATGTTTTTGCTCTGAAGATTGAAATAATTGGCCGACAAAATTCGGTATGCAGTTCCAATTTTTCCATTTCTCAAAATTATTTTAAATTGCTGAAAACAATTTGGTATCCTTTTCAGTGTCAAACATGTTAAAAGACGGATTTATTTAATACGCTTTAACAATTTTGCTCACGTTTTACTCAAATATAGACTCTAAACAACCAAACAAAAGTTATATGTTGCTTTATTCCATAAAAATCTAGTCTGGGAGCTATTACGAAAACCCAGAAAATGGTATATTTCTTAAAATCAGTTTATGAGATTTATTGAATGTTTTATCAACACGTAGGGGGCCTATGGAGATCCATGTTCTACTGTAACAAATTATTTACGATTTTTTCTTTAAATTTAAAATTAGGTACATTGTCTTGACACACACACACACACACACACACACACAACACACACACAAATATAATATCTATTAAAGTATTTCTTTATCATATACGAGTATTTCTTTATCACTCGTATAATGACGTATTACTTTGTGTAACAGCTGTTTGTTATATTATGTGAATATAACCCAGTTACAAAGATAATGCAAATAAAAACATCTGTTTTGCTGAATCATACAATATCGTTACACTTGGTTAACAACAAATTATTTATTCAATGTCTAAAACAAATACATTGGTAATTGTTGATATAGGTTTTGTTTTACATTTCTGTTCTGCTGAGCCGACACTTTGACGTAGAAGTTTAAATAGATATCCGCTTTAAAGTAGTCTGAAAATGTTATTTAAGAAATGATTACCTTTTGTCTGTCTGCCAGGGTTCTGTGGCCGATGTGGCTAAAACTCCGGACAGTCTGCTGCGTCTTTAAACTGCGCACCTCAAGGTTTTTAGCTCGAGCTGCAGTTACTTCCGTTACTTTATTACAGTTATTGTTGATCCCTCGTTCTCATTAGGCTAAAAATAATACCACACGTACGCCTGTACAAGTTAATTATTTG
Organism: Callitettix versicolor; assembly: GCA_022606455.1. Lineage (NCBI taxonomy): Eukaryota > Metazoa > Arthropoda > Insecta > Hemiptera > Cercopidae > Callitettix > Callitettix versicolor. The sequence goes on along the minus strand of CM040191.1, from coordinate 4,826,681 downwards.
TATATCATACTAAAGAGCTTGTTTTACTAAAACAACCGTCATTTTCGACGCACGCCAACCACCAATAAATGCATTTAAGTATGTAATGCTATTTTTTACGAGTTGAAATTCTCGCAGAACTTAGTCACGCTCCAAAATTACAAGTCCAGTCACACGGGGGCCGAAACTATTCGAAGGTTTAGTTAAGTGTTTGGCAGCGCTACATAGGGGACAGTACTTTTTTTTATGTTCGACAATTTAGTGACATTCGCTTTTTTTACCCCAAGGAGAGGCAGTAAAACATGTGCCCAGTAGACTATTTGAAAGCGTTGTACTTTTCGGATTTTCCTTTAGACAACGATTTATCGCCGCTTAAAATAAACAGCTGAGGCGGGAAAGAAAATAAAAACAGGGCAATGCCAAGCGCACATCTGGGTATAAAAAGATCATTAGTGGGTCGGCGAGATTTATAAGGCATCGGTAACCGGGCGATTTGGGTTGAAAGCGAGTGCACTGCATTCCTCTAACTTTAAAGGGAAATTCTATTTACAGCATTAACTTTCTTGCTAATCAATAAATGTGACAGTCGTAAAATATTACTGTAAAGCACACACTTTATGAACCGAAATGGCCGACCAAAAAAATCAGGAATTAAGCCTAGTTTCTTAAAATCAATTAGTCCTAATCAAACCGTAATCAAAATTTAGTCATAAATACAGATTCACAACTTAAATTAGTGTAACAAATTTAAGTAAAATAAATTCATGGTTTTAGAGTAAAACGAAAAAACCCGATGGTAGTCATTTCTCCCGATGTATTCCCGAACTTTATTTAAGCCTACTTCTAATTTGCTTCAGTAATTTAAGTTATGAAACATCACTTATGAGTTATTTTCGATACTTTTTCAGTCGGTCGAATGAAATAACTTAATATGAGAAAATTTTGGTAATGTTTTTGTACATTTAGTTTTTCCTTACTTAGTGATTGTAACACCTAGATTTATTAAATTAGACAGAGTTTTTAAGAAAAAAATTATTTTCAAATCAGATATGAAGATATTTATCAAATTAAGCAAAAACTGTTTAATTATTTCTATTTTACAGGATACCACCAAAGAAATGTTATTTCGAATATCATTTTTGTTCTCGAAGAACATCAATGTGCAATGGAATATCAATAGGTCATTGTCATTCCCTTCGTGTGAATTCAAAATAAGTAGAATACTGTTTTATGCATTTTGTAATTAGCCTTATATTATTATTTTATTCAAAGTTTAAATAATTTTCTTGTAGGTTTATTTTTTACAAAATTAATTACAACCATGATATTTCTTTTATCCTTTTCGCTACGCTGGCAGCTGCAAATTCGTGCAGCTTTACTGTCCTCAACGCTTCAAAGCTAATATTACAAAGAATCAAATAATATCAAACGTCAGCCGTTTGTCAGCTGTTTTATTAAAAGCAGATTTCCAAAAGTAACAAATATTCGAAGGCGCTCAAGGGATTATTTATTGAATTATACCGATAAATCATTCATTCCAAATTTGGCCCAATAACTTCAAATACAAAAAGGAAATTCCTTTCAGGCACAATTAAAAGAAACTGATTTGAATGAACAGAATAAACAGCAAACTAATCAACATCGATAACCTAGAAAGTGGAATATAAAACACAAGTAAGTCTTACTTTTTTGGTAAATCCACACGTTTGAATTTTGTACTTATGGACTACATTGCGGTACCAATTGACAAAAACCATTACTGCCAGTTTATATATTTTTTTTTAATTTTTGCCATAATTTTTTTAAGGTTTTTAAAACTGTAAAAAGATTTTTATTTAAAAAAAAACATAACAATTATGACCAAATTTCATCGAAATCGGTAGAACAGTTTACTATACAACGGACGGACAGAGAACATAGTTAAAAACACTTTTTAGCGAATTAGAAAATAAGCAGTTATATGTGCTATCATGGTAAAACCCACAACAGGTACCTTGAAATGAGCGCCGATTCTGACATCTAGACCACTTTTTCAAGGCGTCGATAAAAAATATATTTGAATTTGACAGACGTGTTAATTCATTTTCATATTTTAAATGTAATTTATAAGCTTGAAATGCTTGTATATGATGATTATGATTGTTCAATACGATTTTCAAAAAAAGGCCAATCACATGTTTTTTTAGTCATTTGGCTCTACAAAGGATTCGTTAATAAACAACTCAAGATCGATTTATTTCAAGGTCAAAATAAAGAAAGAGCAAGTATTTTTTTACAAGCGTTTAAATTGATCGAGAATATTTTACCATCGTTCTGCGCAAATTTGTCGTGTCCTTGAAAGCTATAAAGATTTTTGTAAATTAAACCAGAATTAATAAACAAATAACTGCATCTCATTGCACATAATGTCGTAAACACGGTCAGCTGTTATGAGACACGTGATATGAAGAAGGCATTACATATTCAGTCCAGCTGGCGAATAAATGAGGTACGATCGCCTCATACGAGGGTTTACACGTTGAAGAATGTATGTTCTTATTTCAATTCGATTTTATTTTCAGCACTAATACAATTCACACACTTTATATGTGCCAAATAACACAGGCATAAATTAAAACACATATAGAGGTCTATTCGTATACATTCTTAGTGCTTCTATAAACTAAACTATGGTGATAGAATCAGTCTAAGATTTTGATGGCTAATTCTGCTTTCAGGGCCAAAATTGTTTATTGCTTGCATGTTTATCCATCTTTGCATATCGCAAGTAACCAAACCGGTTATAAACACTTTGGCATGCGAATATAGTTCATCCACATTTAGACCACTTTATAATTTAAAAACAAATTGTTCAAGCGTTTTTACAAAAAAAAATGAATTTTGTCTAACAGTTTTGATTAAATGTGTTGCAAAGTACCAGGTAAAAGGGTTTTCAAGAAATTTCACAAACAAATCTAGTTCGAAAGCTATCGGCAAAACAAAAATATGCAAAGTTTATCAGATTTATTTCATTTTTGTAATGTTCAAACATAACGTGAATTATTTAAGTTAAGACTGTAAGTCAGTGTAGAAATTTTGGAATGAAAAAAATTAATTGTTCAGGAGTGACCCGAATACAAAAAAACGTTACTAAGTGACCATTATAGTAAAACGCAGTTTAGGTATTACGATATGTCCTCTACATCACGTTTGGAAGTATGGCGGATGCATAAAAAATGGTAATTGTTTACCATATTAGCAGGCTAAGTTCGTAATTTTCGTCTGATTTGATTCAAACTTGGCACAAAAATTAATTTTCGTAATAGCGTGGCAAAATCTTTTTTCAAATCTTATAATATTTATTACTTTATCTTGTAATCTATTTTGAAAGTATTATTTTTTCGATTTATTTTTCACTATTTCGTGACCTTATTTGGTGTACAATTTTGTAAATTTACTAGAGCTATGGAATCTTACTGAAATAAACCTGTTGTTGAAAAATAATGGTAATCATACGTGATTTTCGAGAAAAACGGTAACACATACTTTGTGTTTAGGTGCATACATTTTCGTTTACAACTCTTTTAAATAATTTATTAGAATGTGAAAAAGTTTGAGCAATATTTTTGCACAACTTTAATGCATACAAAATTATTTTATTACTTTCGTTTAATTTAAAAATAAAAGTTACCTCAGAAAGGAACATAATTGTATGATGACTGAATAAAAACATTTTAGTCAATTATACAAAAGGGAATGAGCAAGAAGTTTGCAATTAATCCCGCCAGGCGGCGCGGTGCATTGCCCCACAATGGCGTCTCAAACAGCATTTTAAAGTGGCCCCGCTATGTATTAAGTGCTTAATTTATTATTTAAACGGGTTTTTAAACACCGCCGACTAAGAAAACGTAAATTTCCTCGTTTTCAAGGAAACAACTGTTCGCTCAATTTGGTTTCAACTTGTTTATCTTTCAATTTACAGTACTTAAGTACTATTTCAGTAATTAAATACTAATAATGGCGCAAATTACGAAAGAGAATTTTAGGTTCAGTTAAGAAATTTGAATATTACACAACGGGTCTCGTGTTTTATGAAATTATTTAAAATAGCTTTAATTGAATCATTTAGGCACAAAATCAAAATGAGCATGCGGTTACTTTCTTAAATAATGTTCAAGCACATGCTTTTAAACCAAGTATTGACTATCCGTTGGTACCCTTGTTTCAAAAAAAACTTTGTAGCAAAAGGAATTAACTATAAAGCTTGTGTAGCTTACGTTATAAGTCTTTTGTGAAGCGCATTTGGTGCCTAAAAATAAAATGACTTTTGGATCGTATTTTTTACTTGCTTTTACTAACACTACAAAAGGTCGAGAGGCGTAAACAAACAACCTTCTAATTTTGGCGAATTTTTTCAAAAAAGCGTTTTTGTCGAAGTCCGTAAGAACAAAAATATGAGAAATTTAAAAAGTATCATTTTACAAAAAGTGGACGTACTGAGACTGCAGTGACGTCTAAACTGAAAGCCACGTAAAGAACAAACAAGTCTCACCATGATCTTTAGCGTCATTGATGAGTGGCCGAACGGCGATCTATGGTACGCGCGCGGTGACTTTTGTCGGATTAATTGAAGTTGGGTATGGCAATGCAAAGGGTGTACTGGAACAGGTTTGTTTTGTGGGAAAACCCCTTTGAGAAATGTTCTACAGTAAAAAAATAAATTCCCAATAAAAAAATACGGAATTTCCATTTTTTACCCACTGTTTGTCGTTTTATGTCCAACCATAAAAATCTTTCCATAGAACGTATTTTTCTAAATAATACGCTTGTCAAATGCATTTCCATCACTTATAATTTTCGAGACACATGCTGCTTTATGTGCTCCCAGAACGTCCGCTCTCCATCCACGTAATTAACCACCTAGGAACATAGATTTCCTTTATCTACTAGGTGCCCATAACAACCACCTCACACTTTTATGCGTGCTCAATCCCACTCAGCGCCTGGACTGAAAGGACAGGGATGAAGAGTTTCAGGTAGTTCTTCATGAAGTCTGTCAAGATAGGAAGACATACGGCGAGTATCAATATCTCTTTCTATTGTTAAAACGACACCATCATAGGTAGCTTTAATATACTAGAATTTCAGTCATTAAGGACGTTTGAATATTGCTTAGAAACATTAAAATTATTACTTAGAGAAAATTACAAATTGGAGAATACCTAGGTCTTGAGGCGAACACCACGCGCGCCGCTCTAAATGCTTCTGAAAATCAAAGCAAATTGTTTCTTCAACCGCCGCATTGCTCCGCTGTAAGAAGCTGCTATCCGATCATGGACGCTGTACTTTGCAACTCCCCGTGTGTTTTTACTAATGCTACGAGTAGAATATGCGTTTAGTTTCAAGACCGCCGCATTGCTCCGCTATAAGCCGCTGTTATCCGATCATGGACGCTGTACTTTGCAACTCCCCGTGTGTTTTTACTAATGCTACGAGTAGAATATGCGTTTTGTTTCAAGACCGCCGCCTTGCTCCGCTATAAGCCGCTGCTATCCGATCATGGACGCTGTACTTTGCAACTCCCCGTGTGTTTTTACTAATGCTACGAGTAGAATATGCGTTTTGTTTCAAGACCGCCGCCTTGCTCCGCTATAAGCCGCTGCTATCCGATCATGGACGCTGTACTTTGCAACTCCCCGTGTGTTTTTACTAATGCTACGAGTAGAATATGCGTTTTGTTTCAAGACCGCCGCATTGCTCCGCTGTAAGCCGCTGTTATCCGATCATGGACGCTGTACTTTGCAACTCCCCGTGTGTTTTTACTAATGCTACGAGTAGAATATGCGTTTTGTTTCAAGACCGCCGCATTGCTCCGCTGTAAGCCGCTGTTATCCGATCATGGACGCTGTACTTTGCAACTCCCCGTGTGTTTTTACTAATGCTACGAGTAGAATATGCGTTTTGTTTCAAGACCGCCGCATTGCTCCGCTGTAAGCCGCTGCTATCCGATCATGGACGCTGTACTTTGCAACTCCCCGTGTGTTTTTACTAATGCTACGAGTAGAATATGCGTTTTGTTTCAAGACCGCCGCCTTGCTCCGCTATAAGCCGCTGCTATCCGATCATGGACGCTGTACTTTGCAACTCCCCCGTGTTTTTACTAATGCTACGAGTAGAATATGCGTTTTGTTTCAAGACCGCCGCATTGCTCCGCTGTAAGCCGCTGTTATCCGATCATGGACGCTGTACTTTGCAACTCCCCGTGTTTTTTTCCTAATGCTACGAGTAGAATATGCGTTTTGTTTCAAGACCGCCGCATTGCTCCGCTGTAAGCCGCTGCTATCCGATCATGGACGCTGTACTTTGCAACTCCCCGTGTGTTTTTACTAATGCTACGAGTAGAATATGCGTTTTGTTTCAAGACCGCCGCCTTGCTCCGCTATAAGCCGCTGCTATCCGATCATGGACGCTGTACTTTGCAACTCCCCGTGTGTTTTTACTAATGCTACGAGTAGAATATGCGTTTTGTTTCAAGACCGCCGCATTGCTCCGCTGTAAGCCGCTGTTATCCGATCATGGACGCTGTACTTTGCAACTCCCCGTGTGTTTTTACTAATGCTACGAGTAGAATATGCGTTTTGTTTCAAGACCGCCGCCTTGCTCCGCTATAAGCCGCTGCTATCCGATCATGGACGCTGTACTTTGCAACTCCCCGTGTGTTTTTACTAATGCTACGAGTAGAATATGCGTTTTGTTTCAAGACCGCCGCATTGCTCCGCTGTAAGCCGCTGTTATCCGATCATGGACGCTGTACTTTGCAACTCCCCGTGTGTTTTTACTAATGCTACGAGTAGAATATGCGTTTTGTTTCAAGACCGCCGCATTGCTCCGCTGTAAGCCGCTGCTATCCGATCATGGACGCTGTACTTTGCAACTCCCGTGTGTTTTTACTAATGCTACGAGTAGAATATGCGTTTTGTTTCAAGACCGCCGCATTGCTCCGCTGTAAGCCGCTGCTATCCGATCATGGACGCTGTACTTTGCAACTCCCCGTGTGTTTTTACTAATGCTACGAGTAGAATATGCGTTTTGTTTCAAGACCGCCGCCTTGCTCCGCTATAAGCCGCTGCTATCCGATCATGGACGCTGTACTTTGCAACTCCCCGTGTGTTTTTACTAATGCTACGAGTAGAATATGCGTTTTGTTTCAAGACCGCCGCATTGCTCCGCTGTAAGCCGCTGTTATCCGATCATGGACGCTGTACTTTGCAACTCCCCGTGTGTTTTTACTAATGCTACGAGTAGAATATGCGTTTTGTTTCAAGACCGCCGCCTTGCTCCGCTATAAGCCGCTGCTATCCGATCATGGACGCTGTACTTTGCAACTCCCCGTGTGTTTTTACTAATGCTACGAGTAGAATATGCGTTTTGTTTCAAGACCGCCGCATTGCTCCGCTGTAAGCCGCTGTTATCCGATCATGGACGCTGTACTTTGCAACTCCCCGTGTGTTTTTACTAATGCTACGAGTAGAATATGCGTTTTGTTTCAAGACCGCCGCCTTGCTCCGCTATAAGCCGCTGCTATCCGATCATGGACGCTGTACTTTGCAACTCCCCGTGTGTTTTTACTAATGCTACGAGTAGAATATGCGTTTTGTTTCAAGACCGCCGCATTGCTCCGCTGTAAGCCGCTGTTATCCGATCATGGACGCTGTACTTTGCAACTCCCCGTGTGTTTTTACTAATGCTACGAGTAGAATATGCGTTTTGTTTCAAGACCGCCGCATTGCTCCGCTGTAAGCCGCTGTTATCCGATCATGGACGCTGTACTTTGCAACTCCCCGTGTGTTTTTACTAATGCTACGAGTAGAATATGCGTTTTGTTTCAAGACCGCCGCATTGCTCCGCTGTAAGCCGCTGCTATCCGATCATGGACGCTGTACTTTGCAACTCCCCGTGTGTTTTTACTAATGCTACGAGTAGAATATGCGTTTTGTTTCAAGACCGCCGCATTGCTCCGCTGTAAGCCGCTGTTATCCGATCATGGACGCTGTACTTTGCAACTCCCCGTGTGTTTTTACTAATGCTACGAGTAGAATATGCGTTTAGTTTCAAGACCGCCGCCTTGCTCCGCTATAAGCCGCTGCTATCCGATCATGGACGCTGTACTTTGCAACTCCCCGTGTGTTTTTACTAATGCTACGAGTAGAATATGCGTTTTGTTTCAAGACCGCCGCCTTGCTCCGCTATAAGCCGCTGCTATCCGATCATGGACGCTGTACTTTGCAACTCCCCGTGTGTTTTTACTAATGCTACGAGTAGAATATGCGTTTTGTTTCAAGACCGCCGCCTTGCTCCGCTATAAGCCGCTGCTATCCGATCATGGACGCTGTACTTTGCAACTCCCCGTGTGTTTTTACTAATGCTACGAGTAGAATATGCGTTTTGTTTCAAGACCGCCGCATTGCTCCGCTGTAAGCCGCTGCTATCCGATCATGGACGCTGTACTTTGCAACTCCCCGTGTGTTTTTACTAATGCTACGAGTAGAATATGCGTTTTGTTTCAAGACCGCCATCCGCCGCCGCTCTCGTTGTTGTTGTTGTTATTTTAAGGCGAAAAGCACATTGAGGCTATTATCGCCTCCCTAAATGTAAGTGTGAGTCTAAAGTGTTAAAGTCGTAAGTGTCGTGTTGTAAGTGTAAGTGTGTGTTAGACTCGGGTACCGCGAGGGACGTCTAAAGCCGCCGCTCTCTGTGTATTTCTGTCTGAAGAGTTGTGTTGAACATTGTCTGCAATCCATAAATATTGGTTATTAAGCTATAAAAATTCGGTTCAACGCATTTTTGTCATAAATAAATATTCGTAACTGAAGTCAGATTAAAAAATTTGAAGTAAAAAAATGTTAGGGTTCGGCAGTATACCGAAAACATTCAACGATTGCCGCGGTTTTTATTAATTTTTTTCAAAATTTAAATTTTCTAAACGATTTAGGTTATGAAATATTATAGATTATAAAATTTTTAACCAATATTGATAGACCTAAAATTTTTGGTTTTTCGTTGATGATTTCAAACCTGATTTGGAGGAGAAATAGTGACCTGTGCGTCAGATAAATCAAAATCGTTGGATCCTTTTAAGATTGTGATCAAAAAGGCTTAATTTTTTTAAGATATTCCTGAAAATTGTGAAAGTGTAGGTTCCTACAATATATACAAAACATCAAACCACAAACACAGAGAGGAGTGGAAGAAAAACCACTTTGTTACATTCAGAAGTCGCAACTCGAAATTGATTTTCTCAATTAGTGTACTGATCACTACGCCAAATACTTAAAGAAAAAATATAAACATATTTCAAAATTTGATAAGTAATCTTATAAGTTTAAAAGATCAAAAAAGTGAGCAAATGAAAACACAAATAAGCCTTGATTGCTGTGGGGAGAGGTAATTTTTGTTCCTTTTACTCTTTAACAGTGAAGATCAAATTTGATGCCCTGACTTGTGCTGTGTATCTTCAAGGTAGGATTAGTACAACCACAATTTGAGTAAAATCTGATAAACCAATTTTGAAAAATGGACCGATTTTTCGGAGTTATTGCCGATAGGCTTAGAAGGAAGTGCTGTTTTTAAGAAGGAAATAGTAACACGTAAGAAGATTTCTGCAAAATTGATGCACTATTTATTTTGTATATAATCCCCGTAAATTAGCTTCTATTTTACATAAAGAATGCAAATTGAATTGTAAAGTATCACATAATATTCACCACAAAAAGGTACTGTTATAAACGGAACGCATTTTCTTAAAAATACCGTCTTACTTTCCTTAACAAAGACGATAATTTTTTCAAATAAAGGAATTTCCTGTACCGCGGCTGGTATTGTTGTTTTCGGCCGCTTTTTCCCGACCGCTGACTGAGAACAAGAAAAGGCTCCGAATTAAACGCATGACTGGTCAAGGGAAAGAAAGGACAACCGAAAAGTGTTCTCACACTGGAAAACGCCCTAATGACTCTTTAAAATCATGATTCATAGTCCCATGTAGGCCCGTTGCCCGTTGCCCGTTACACTCGATGATTAGGGTCAGGGATGCAGGAGCTCTGCCGGACGGAGGTTTGAGATACCTTAGCTTATCTGTCTAATTTAATACCAAATAATAACTTGGGAAACCTTCGACTATTTAGGTCATTAAAACTTTGCAAATTATCGCGTGTTCAAGTGTTTCCTCGGTAGGGCGTTCTCACTTCAGAAGCAGCTTAAACGATTTTTTTCTTCATAATTAAAATTTGTTACTTCAATATTCAAGTTATAAGAGTACATTTAAAAAATAGTCTTATTATTTATTATTATTGTTGTTCTGAAATATGCTTTTTAGACGCTTTCTTATTAAAAAGTGATTTTCTATAGACCTATAATGAACAGACGTTTTAGCGGAATTCAATAAAGAAGTGGTTTTAGAATGTTACTGTTTGCTTAAATAATTCATGTATGAAACTTCATTTACAGATAAACAGCTGGGCCACGTTTAATTAAGTATATAGTACGTGGCGACCTTGCTGCGCTCTGTTAAAATTTTATATTATTTTTTTCGGTTTCGCTTTTTTCTAACAAAAACCAGTTTTTTTTAAATACGAAGCTCACCGGTAGAATGATACGATAAATATGTATCATGTTTTAGGGCTGGTTGTGATGATGCATTTTGCATGATGCGTGCCAATGTCATATTGAATATAATAGTATATTTATAGCGTTGTATATATAAAAATATAATTGTGACTACTTCTAAACAGCTGATTGCTTCAATATCATTTCGATTAAGGTTATGTTAAAAAATTCGATTTCTAAATAAAATGGACAATAAAGTTATTAAATAAAAAGTTTAAATGAAGAACAAAGATTTAAAAAATGAACGAGGATGACTACGACGATTAGGAAATAAATTAAAACAAAAAATATGAAATAAAAATTAATGTTACAAGTAATAAAAAAGTTATTATTGAAGAGCAACATCAACTAATTAACAAGGAAAACGAGGAATCGAGAAAAATATGATACATGATTTATATTTTTGGTTCGGTATCAAAAAAAATGTTTTAACCGAAAATGTTTTATTCCAAAATTATATTATAAACTTTCGAGCCATTTCTAAGAAGAAAGGACATTTTATATAAGTATGTTCCTTCTATTTATTTCATCGCACAAAGTCTCAATACTTTATTCAATACACTTAGCCTATTTTGTCAAACATTATTAAATAAAGAAAAATCACCTTTAATAACACAATTTGTTTGATATTTGTGATAACTTGACCAGCTGATTAAACAGAAGGCATCACCTGATTGGACAGTATCCATACACAAAATTTAATATTATCATTATATTTTTACAGAAATAATCGTGTGGCTAGTTTTTATAATGAAAACAAATTGTCACAAAGATGAGACTCATTTACATCGATTTTTTTAGCCATAAAATGATACCCTATATTCCAACATAATTTCGAAATAATTAGAGATGTTTCCGAGGGAAAAGGACATTGATACATACATTCACTGTACAATGATTGTTCGTTATATATATATCATATACCATAGAGTTTAGTATCCCTACTTGTTCTTAAGTATAATCTAACAGTAGAGTGCTGCCAGTTTTTTTGGTAGGCAAGGTTATGTTTCAAATTCAGTTAAGAATATAATTTCTGTTTAAATCCTTAAGTATTGTACACCGTTTTTTCCCGAAAAAGTGAAGAATATATTGGTTAAATGTAGGAAAAGATAGAAGAAACACTGTTCGTGGACTCAACTTATCATCTTTGAATCCCATAAAAAGGTATAAATATTTGTTGGTAATTTTTTTCAAAATATGTAGAAGTTTATAGTATCATTTTTAAATAAAATTATAAATAAAAATATAATTTTCTTACAAGTTTTTATGTTACAAACGTAAAACGGCTCTTAATACAATATTTCTGAAAAAACCAATGCACATTCATTTATATAAAACAATACGTGAACCGAAAATAATTCTCTTTTTTTACGAAGTCTTTTGAAGAAAAAGTTCTTCTGAGTAATAATAATAATATATAAATCATTAGTAATTGAAAAAAAAATTATAAAAACGTTAATATGTTTATTTATTATATAAAAATTACTTTTATTTCACAAAAATTTTGGTATTGCCTAATAACAATTTTTTAGATACTTTTTGACTAAAAAACAATAATATTATGCATATCAAAAAATAGAATTCTTATAACAGTGAATTTTCAGTTCATTATTATTTTATAGTTTAGCTTTCACCCTACATTTCGAGGAAATAAAGTTTATCTATGACACGAAGCAGGCTAGAAATCGTAGTTTCTTATGTGCTCTCTATGTCGTCGTTTCTTATTTCACAGTTTGAAAAATCATAGATACAGAACTGTACCTTGTAGATAAAAATGTTCAAGAGATAAATCCAAGAGCAAGATTTATACGTGTATTATCTTTAAACGATACCAACAAAAATCCCGTAGAAAGTTGTTTAATTTGTCGAATAAATGTTTTAAAATAAGCAATTTAGTAGATTTTTCGCAAGCAACGTAAGCGCTTCTAATTATTGTGTTTGTTTACGAATTTATTACAACAATTCGTAAAGAAACTACACAAATATTAAACACGACGAATAAAGTTTAAAACCTCTACTTTTAAATGGTATTTATTTCGTTTCATTGAGATTGAACAGGATAAAAGTATTAAAACAATGCTTTAAATACCCAACGTTTTTAAGCGGGTTATAACACGCTTAGCGGTTTTGGGTGGAGCCTTACGCTCCAACAACTCGTTTTTCAATATTAATTCACTAAACAGCGAAAACAATTTCAATTGTTTGTTTGCGAATGAATAACAATGTATGGAAACAGATATAGCATGATTAAAATGCTGATAATGGTGGTACGATATTGAAATGCCCAACATCTGCAGAAAGAACGATTGTAATACGGTGTATTTACCGTGACATAAACCTGATGCATGCTTTGTTTCTCCTCAACATTGCTTGTATGTAGTAAAGTAGTAACGCAGATTGTTTGACCTCGAAACAAACAAATACCAAAGATGTAACAAGATTCTTTAGTTACAATTATAATTACCTGCGAAACGATCAAATAATGTTAATGAAAACACGAGAACACGTGAACAATAGAACCATAAATTTGACCTCAGAACAGCGCACTATAATGTAAACCAGTTATTTAATTTTATAAGAAAATATGCAAACTTAAGCAATTGTGGAAACATTAATGGTAATCAACTGAAATGTTACGCAGTAGCCTTTAATTAAATAAACATAACCTTTAGGAAACGGGCGTTACAAGAACTTCCATTATTTACATAATTTAAACAAAGTAAGGACATTCTTAAAAATGATGTAAACACATTTTTAGCACAAAGTATATAAATTAAAATTTCAAGTGGGCCTATTTCTGTTTTGCTTACGTCACTGATTCTTAGTTAATATGTTCGTTTAAAGATCGTTGAGATCGGCCTTGGTTTTCTTAACTGATGTTTAAATGGCACGCTGACGTAATGGAAGCAAATTTTCAAAAAAAATATCACAAATACATTTTACAAGTATAAATACAATAATGAACCCTGACCTCGGTTTTTTAATGAAATTTGGAAACTTAAAACGGTAACTCGTGTAGATTTCAATGTTAATTACGATGGCGAAAACAAGATTTAAAAAACAAAAAGTGCGAGATATTATTAAGTTACGAACGCTTAAAAGATTCCCAGCGGCCGCCATATGCAAACGTTCGAACAGATTTTGTTGGGTAACGAAATTGTTTATTCTATTTCAAATTGCCACAGTAAATTAAATCAATTTTTGGAACTTTAACACTTCCTTAAACAAAAATTGAACCAATTATACTAGTAGATTTTTTTGGAATTTGTCGATAGCTTTCTAACTAAAATAATTTGGTGAGATTTCTTGGAGACAATTTGTTCGAGTAATTTGGACTACATTTAATCAAAACTATTAGAACAATTTCATTTTTGCATATAAAAAAGTTTGGAACAAAATGTCTCGATAAATTTGGATAAATTATACCCGCATATCAAAGTGTTTATAAACGTTTTGGTTACTTGCGATATGCAAAGATGGATAAACATGCAAGCAATAAACAATTTTGGCCCTGAAAGCAGAATTAGCCATCAAAATCTTACACTGATTCTATCACCATAGTTTAGTTTATAGAAGCACTAAGAATGTATACGAGTAGACCTCTATATGTGTTTTAATTTAGGCCTGTGTTATTTGGCACATATAATGTGTGTGAATTGTATTAGTGCTGAAAATAAAATCGAATTGAAATAAGAACATACATTCTTCAACGTGTAACCCTCATATGAGGCGTACCTCATTTATTCGCCAGCTGGACTGAATATGTAATGCCTTCTTCATATCACGTGTCTCATAACAGCTGACCGTGTTTACGACATTATGTGCAATGAGATGCAGTTATTTGTTTATTAATTCTGGTTTAATTTACAAAAATCTTTATAGCTTTCAAGGACACGACAAATTTGTGCAGAACGATGGTAAAATATTCTCGATCAATTTAAAATGCTTGTTAAAAATATTTGCTCTTTCTTTATTTTGACCTTGAAATAAATCGATCTTGAGTTGTTTATTAACGTACTCTTTTTAGAATCCAATGAATCGCTACACGCAGCTGTTTCGCTGATTGGAGGGAGCGAATTCTCAAAAATAATTTTTGTATTATCATTTTTTTAAGTCTTATTGAACCATTGTAATCAGCATATGTAAAGCATGAAGATAAGTGTTTTAAGCTATTAAATTAGTTTTTTTAGCAAATATACACACACACACACACAATATATATATATATATATATATATATATATATATATATATATATATATATATATATACATAAGTTCACCGAATTTTTGAACTACTGTCCGGATTAACGGGATGCGTATCAATATCTTCAAACGATTAAACGAGACTCATGTTCATTAATAAATATTTATAAAATGATAGCGGCTTTAATAAAACGATAAAATTATTACTTGACCACTGAAATGAACAAAAAGTTCAGGGTTAAGTTGAAACAAGCTCAGTAAATAGGGAACATTATCCGGCTGTAGTCAGATAAAGCTTCAACTCCTGGTCTTGTCTCTTCTCTTGTCGTTACTGGACAACATTAAGCAGCCGCTATCCACGAACGTGTCACGTCAGCGGCCATTAGGCTGTATCTTCCATCTGTCTCCCGGCCAACATAATCGATTGGCTCGACTAACCAGAATCTTGGTTAAACTAGAATCTTTTGTGGAATATCTTAATTACTGGCTATTTATTTTCTCACTACGAAGAATAACGAACTTATGGTGATCTTGAAAAATCGATTTTAATGAATTTGTACATTTGGAATCCCCTGAGCCCCAAAAAAGTGGTTTTTACTTTGGATAGTTGTGTGTCTGTGCACATTACTCGAGACGATCGATTTTGATGAAATTTCTCATATAATTTTTTTATTATAAAAAATATTTTTTAAAACAGTTTTTCAGTAAAAAAATTGTTATAAATTGAATTTTTCGTAATCGACTATGATAATTTCGTTCAAATATAGTCTATAAGTACCTAAACGTAGAGGCCACTATGCCCTCAGATATTCGGTTAAGAAGCTACAAAAGAATTTTAAAAAGTTGAACTGATTTTTCAAAATCGGTTCATGAGAATTTGTTCATATTTTGGTTATTTGTGAAGAAGACTCATAACTGAAGTCAATGTACCAAATTCGAGAGAAGAAAAAATTACTCTTTGGCCGTACATTAGAAACGAATTACAATGAACCCTAACCACCGTTGAGTAAGTTTTTTCCGGTTTTTCAATGAACCGTGATTACAAATCTTTGTAATTTAAAACTGAATTTGTTAAGGTAATAACTTACTGATGTTATGATACGTACAATATAAAGTCGGTTTTAACACTTTAAATTTAAATGTATTGTTGTTATCTAAATGCTTCCATTAGCCTACAGTACAGTAAATCTAAACAAAAACCACCAATTGGTAAAACGTTCCCCGCGAAGTCTACCGTTAAAAAAGTTCTTAAGTCACCTTTGAATTCCGCCAAGAACCTGCTTACGCAGTTTATTGAACAATGTCAATATCCTTCCTCCTTAAAATAGCTCCTTTCTCCGTTAAAATAGCTATCTGATTTCAGTTGCAGATACATTTGATAAATAGGTATGTAAAATATTGAAATGTGTTTGGCTCAAGAAATCCAAATTTATTTTATGTGACTTACCAAACGGTGGAATAGGTCTTCACAGTGTAAGTGGCCTCCTTAAATGATATAGTTTTGATTTCGGAATGAATTATATTGTTTAAAATCAAATAAATGCGTGGTTCAAGATTAATAATCTGATGATTTTACATCTACACTAATACTTTTTCCAAAACTCTATGCGTTGGTAAGAACATGGAAGAACACCGTTGTCATTACAGTGAATAATGAAGAATAGCCGCCGCCAAGTTCGAAGATATTGTTCAGTAAACTGCGTGATCAAGTGAACTGGTTCATTGGGGAATTCAAAGATTATTTAATAATTTTTTAATTTCAGACTCGGCTGCGAACCTTTTACCGATTGGTGGTTTTTGTTTATAATGTGATAATTTTTGTAGAAGTGTCACAGTCACCAATTATTGTGAACGATTATCGCGATAAATTAAATGACCTAATAATTGTCGAAGAAAATAAATTGTGTGCAAAGAAATTATTTTGTGCTAACATTCGATATAATAGGCCAAGACAGTAAGCGCTGAATTTTTTAGGGTTGTAGATAACTTAAAAAATATTTTGTTTAAATAGTTTTTATAACATATAGTAACAAGTTATCTTCCGTATAACAGCTGGTTCATGATTAGTAAAAAATTCCGAAATCGTTAAATATGTTTGAAGTTTATGGCAATGTTATAACATTATAATGAATGTGTTCTTATTTTTATACAAAAGGCAAATACTGCAACCATGACGAGTAAAATGAGCGATCAATGATGAAAATTTGTTCAGTAGTTCAGGCTGTAGGAGCATTAATGTTTTTTTTTTTTTTTGTGGTTTTGCAATTTAATAATTTTTAAATATTTTTGCGTTTATGCAAAAATCACACACAATAACCATGATGAATAAAATGAGTTGATCAAATTTGATGAAGTTGTTTAGTCTATAGGCGCGTAAGTGTTCAAATTTGTAATTTGATTGCGGTTTTTGGATTTTTTTTAAAGTAAAACGTGCAATCTGCTAACAGAACGGATTAAATGAGTCATCGCTGATCGAAATAAGTTCGGTAGTTTTGGCTGAAGATACGTTAATATTAAAAAAGGAAAAAAATGGTTATAAGTTTAAGTTTCAAATAGTTTTTTCTACGCTTTGACTCTACCGATTATAACAAATTTTGTTATAAATTCTTTCCACTTGGTCATGCCCCCTTAAAGCTATTGCCACTTCTATAGAGTATTGCTACTTCTATAGAAGTTTTCGTTTTTAATTTACGAATACCTGAACTTGGCGGTGTGGAACGCTGCCGTATCTCTTGATATTAACCATTGTTCTGTTCGTTATTTATTTTTCTCTATTACTACTTCGTGTTTACTGCTTTTCGATTCCCGATTCTCCTTCTCGATGATTCTTTGTCCCTTGAATAAAAATAACGATCTGTCCAATCCACATGAATATACGAGGCTCGGTCACGCCGGTTGGATCCGCTTCCGCCTGGGAGAGTCGGTCATGTAAACATTTCATTTATTTAGATTAGAAACAGTCTTCCACAACACTTGAGCTGAGCAAAGGCGATTTACAAATCATTTTTTTTTTTTTATATCTCAGAGCAAAAAATATATGTCTTCATATTCTCAACAAATACTCAAACATGTAGTGCGAAAACATTACACAAATGGTCTCATATTTTTTTGTTCCTAAAACTATCAGCCTCCGTAACTGATCTTAAGCTTCGGGCCTTGATAATATGGTAACTTGCGACTGAAAAAAGTTCAACAAATTTGGGTAAATATGCAGTGTAAGTTGTTTTCGATTTTCGGTAATGTTTTCTTTAAAACGTTTTACTGCATGCCCAAAAGCAATAATCCAAAATACAAAAGTGCGAAAAGTACGAGAAGTACGATAAAAATCCAAAATAATTGCTACCGCGCGAAAATAAGTAAAGTATTTTTGATTGCTAAAACGATAACAAATTATTATATTTTTTAATACTGAAGGAACTAACAGGAACTGTTGGATGAAAAATCTGTTTAATTAAATCAGTTACTAACCTTGTAATGAATGTGATAACATGAGCGGTAAGTCAGTGTAGGAAATTAGTATATTCCCGAAAAAACAACCTAAAATCGTAAGTCATCTTTTAAAAAAATATTTTCCTCTAGTGCAAATGTGTTAATTGAAAAATAATTTATGTAAGATATTTAAAAATAACCATTTGAAAAAATACAACTTACAATGCATAGGCATAAATATCCAAAATTTTAAATAAGTGACATTTGGCTTACTGTACGTTTGGGCGTATCGTAACTTGCAACTCAAATAAATGAACCGAATTTGGAACAAAAGACATTTAGAATAAACTAAAAAAACAAAACTGAACCAGAAACTGTTATTTTTTAATTTAATCTTAAATTTTATATTTTTTTGTTGAACAGATTTGATTAGTGAAAATACAAATGTTACCAAAATTTAACCAAAATCTGCTAACCTCACTTTAAAAAAACTGTTATTTTATTATCTTTATGATTTTTGGAAATATAGCACAAGTTCTGTTTGGTAACATGTTGTCCTAAATTACTTATCCACGATAGGCTTAAGTAACTTTAAACTTTGTTTTAATTTAAAAAATGGCGTCGATATATCATCAAAATTTCGATTAGTTTAGTCTTCTACTAACTGTGCAGAGCCAGACAGACAGACAGACAGACATTCAAGTAAAAATAAATTCAATTGACAATTGAAACCAACCACTTTTTTCAAACACAGTAAACCCAAAAATGTTGAAAAAAGTAAAAACCGTGTTATCAATCTAATTTCTTATAACAGGTTCATCAAATTTTACTCAAATTAAACGTCTGTTATTCAACTTAGTCCAACAAATTTGAAAAAAAACAGCTGTTTATGATTTGTGAGTAGAATCGAAAAAACTCCAAACAAGTTTTGCTTTTGATTAGCTAAAGGAGAAAAAGGTATGTAATATTACGACTATTGAAATTTCCACTCTCTGAAATATTTTCCCTTTTCACTTCTTTTGATCTAGTACAAAAAAACCAATTTGGTTGCCCACCCGTGGATAGTATGAAATGTTCTAAAAAAATTGTCCTCATAAAGCCGTGAAGTCCTACGTACTTATTAAATTTTTATTTGATGGTCACGGCTTCAAACAAATACCTTTTGCGATGACGTCTCTATCAACTGCACAAAAGTTTGATTGTTTTTGTGATTGTGTTTTGCTTGATTATATTTATAATAGAGGTGACTAGCAATTTTTTAAATTAATAAATGTTTTTGTAATAACAAATTAACTGCAACTCTGTTCTAATAAAAATAATACTGACAGATCAAAGTAGTACTGCGGGATATATATATATATATATATATATATATATATTATATTATTATTATAATAGACCCTGTTGGATCACGCAAAGCACTCCGACTCATGTCTTGCTCCTTCTAATCCTCCACACCTCCCTCATCCTGTCTCCATGGATCCTCTTCCGCTCCATATAATATATATATATATATATATATATATATATATATATATATATATATATATATATATATATATATATATATATATATATATATATATATATATATATATATATATATATATATATATATATATATATATATATATATATATATATATATATATATATATATATATATGTGTGTGTGTGTGTGTGTGTGTGTGTGTGTGTGTGTGTGTGTGTGTGTGTGTGTGTGTGTGTGTGTGTGTGTGTGTGTGTGTGTGTGTGTGTGTGTACAGTAAAATGTCTCTATATACAGCATTGAAGGAAACGTTATCTGTCGCCGCTATATAGAGATAGGGGCTATAAAGAGAGCAGAACCAAAACGTGTATAAAATGTGTTGTTATTTGTAAATCGTGTTATACACTATTTTTAATTTAAAACCATAAGTGCAAAGGTTTTTGAAATAAAGCTATGTCATACGATCATTAAAAAACAACATTTATATGAATAAAATAGTGTAAATGTGATGGAGAGGCAGTATTTTGGTAAAACTATTTCAAAACCTCCATTCCTTCAAATTCTGGCTTTCCAATTCTTGAAACTGTTTCCTTCATTATAGTTCTTCATTATTTTATTTTTATTTTTCAATATCGTGTTAACAGAAAGAAGAACTAGCTGAATTATAATATAGACAAACTTCTACTTGCTTCAAACCTTTCACTAACTCACGCAAAACTCTAACTTTTACATCTAACGATAAATTTTTTTTTTTAGAAGTCTATACACTGTATTGTTTTTACAATACAGCTGTTTTTGTACGTAAGTAGTACAAAAAAATAATGCACTACTTGTAAAATGTACTAGTCAAAAAACACTAAATTTAGTTGACGCATTACGCACTGCTTTTAACACACGAATGATGTGTTGGCAAACTGAGAATTAGGTTAAAAGTGTATGAAGTGTGCACGTGTTTCGCCAGTATAGAGGGATTCCTGGATTTTTGTTTGCCTCAATAAAGAAACACTTAGGTTTACTGTAGGAATGGGAAGGAACGAACACATTTTACTGTTGTAGAGAGATTTCCATTATAAAGAGATCCGCAATAGAGAGATTCTACTCTCTCTCTCTCTCTCTCTCTCTCTCTCTCTCTCTCTCTCTCTCTCTCTCTCTCTCGATATATATATATATATAAATACTTTCAGAAAAACTCTAGTTTTGCAGAATTCAGTGATTCCAAAATACAAATCAGAAGTAACAAATTTTAAAAAATACTGCAATATACTTATAGGAAATTACGTTTTTTTTATGGTCACTGAAAAAAGAATTTATTGACCAAAAGAATTTTGGAAAATCAAAAAGTTGAAAATACACAAACCACTTAGATTAAAAAAGTATTTACTATAATCAGACACATTTTTAGAGAAATTAATTATGGGAAATAAATTTATCATTTCTCTAAGAATGTGGACAGAGCGGTAACTGGCGAATCAGTTGCAAAAAGAAACATCACGAAACACGGAACAAAATTTACAGTAAAGCAAGACAAAAATTAACTAAAAAGAGATTTGCGAACATTTCAGAGACTAAGTAAATGTTTCACATAGTGCCTATATGACTAACGATTTATAAAATAATACGCTCGGGAAAGTAACAAAATTTGACGTTAATTTGCGTTTTATTGAATTCACTTTGGCCGATGAAAGTTTGTTATGCGATTTAACGCTCCCCTTGCATATAATAGGTCTGTACCTGTTTTATTATGTACCCTACGTGTTTACCTCATGGGAGCTGCCTAAATGAAAAGTTGAAACTGGGATTAAAACCCATGTTTGTTAAGACTTTAAGCTTAAATTGTATTGTCCTGCAGAAATAATAACAATAAGTGAGTTATTGATGTAAATATTATCGTATTTTTTTAAATTACTTTTTACAGCAGGGTAAATATAATTAATCCGATAACATTAATTAGTCTAATAACATTTTTACTTTATTACCACCTATTATTTTTTTTTTAATTACTTATAGTGCGGCCTGTCGCCTTAAATAAAACACTGAAAACATTACTACTTAAATATTTCTATTCCCTTCACCATTATCAACTGCGCGAACCAGTGGTTCCTATTGCTTTTGAATTTAAAACATTCTATATTTGCTTTCCTCGAGTATAAATTCTAATTAATTTGAAAGAGAACCGGCTTTGGAACTGAACAAGCGCGATAAATCCCCGCAGGACAAGGCCTAGTTTTTCTGTCATGAAAGTTTTGGCAAAGCGGTGACTCGTTTGCAGTAAAGCATGCGATAACATCGGACAATAATAAAACATACTTCAAATGTAAATAAGTCAGCAGGAGTGAAACGAATAGGTTCTGAAGCTTTAACGCAAATATCGCGTTTTATACGTAATTTTCCTTCCCGCTAAAGTCTTTTTACTTCTTCTTTAGACTCTTTCTTAATATTATCCCTAGATTTTTTTTTAATATTTTTGTATTGTACATATCTCTGCCTTTCCTACTTTCGAACACTTCATATTTGTTGACGCGTTTCGGAATACTTCCATTTTCAAAACCTATGTACTCTGCTCCCTCCAAGTTCTAGGTTAGAATGTATTTGAAGCTATGAAAGGTTCTCTACAAAATTACAACATTCATGCCGGAAAAAAGGTAATTACATTAAGATTTTTTTATAATCTAAAATTATGGAATTATAACATCCATTGGTAAAGAGACATTTTTCGTTACTATTTAGTTTTGACCGATAAACAGAAATAATTAATGTTTTACTTATGGCTTTGTAATTACGCTTAATTCGAATGAGCTTTAAAATTAAAACTGAAGATAACATTATACTGAATTTAAAAAAAAAACGCTGAAATTTTAACGATTAAAAATGTGGATATCAGTACAAGATCCCAAGCTAGTAATTTGAGATAAAATTACTATAGGTTTGTTTCCCTCAACATTGAATACAAACGTACTAGAATTATCCCGATATATCCCCTTATGGGAGATATGTGAGCATTCGTTGCTAGTGGCATCTTGCGGCAGAGTGTTCAACTACAGTTAAATAGATAATAGTACTGCGTATTTTCTCAAACGTTTCCAATCCCTTTCCTTACAGTTTACAGAGTTCGTAGCTGGTGACAGTCCAATTACTTATACTTTAGCAGCCGAATCGAGCACGCTTTTTATAATAATGGTTGTACTTCTAGTAAGTTTCTATTCAATGCTGTCACCGTTGTTTTCCATGCCATGCAATGCTTTTGACCTGCACACATCTACTGTTTGGCACGTTACTTGCCAGCTCTTGCGTGACCATGTTTCGTTTTGCGACTTGTTTTTTCTGATTGCTCTCAAGTTTTATGTTCCAATTTCAATCGTTCAGGGTGTAGCTTTCAACGTTTTTTCTTTGTTTTTAGTTTTAGTATGGGTCATTTGTTTTATCGTGGTGTTTGACCTAGAGCGGACCAACAGGTTTCCTGATTACTGGAAGTGGTGGGAGAAGGAAACAGTTCAGTCATAATTAGACTACCGTGCCGTTAACATAATATATGAGACGAATATTGTATACATTCCCCTACAGCTCCCCACCGTAAGCCTACACGCTTCTCCTTCAAGCGTCAATATAAAACGAACGACCTATAGGACTAGAAATCTAATATTATTATTTTGAATTTGTGGCTTTAACTATGTGGAAGACCAAAAACACAATAAAGTTTATGAAATAATAATACAGCACTAGAGCATTATTACTCATTTAATAACTACAGAGTGAATATTAAAACACAGTATATTAAAACTTTGTTATTGTTTGAGTAACCTAGTCGAAAATCCGTGTATTTCTTTATACACAAATGGCTACAAATATTCGAATTTAAAAATACTAAAAACAAATTGTTTTCTTTTAAAGTTTGATTAGTTAATTAATCACATCTTTCCTTTTACTAATTTTTCCAATATGAAATTAAAACTTCTACTTTGTATCGTTTTTTGCATTTCTGTTTTCAACATCAGGTGTTTCAATTACATTCAATATTTCAGAGTATATTAAAAGGTCCAGTTTTCGCGTTGTCTTTAATTAACTCGATGAGTTAAACTATTACACAGACCGTTTGCTTTTTCTACGTAATGTTCAAATAAAGTGTTACGGCAGGAAAAAACCCATGTTGGATATTTGAGAAAAAAGCCTTACTTTTTTTATTCGAAAGTTTTTATCAAGTAGAATCCTTTTGGCAAAACGTCGTCTCGTTACAGTAAACTCCGAGATAACATCTCGCCTTGCTTTCAGGCTATAAGAAAACAGTGCTCCTTCAAAATGTCAGCTTCGTGTAAATAGGACTCCAGGCGAAGGAAGAGAGGGGAGCGCTCCAGCTGACCTCAATGACTGAGAAGTGCACGCTATTGTTTGGTCCACAAGGATTGTCACGTTACTGAAAACGGTGCAATACAAAATACTGTAGTTCAGAACTATAAAATAGATTTTATTTAAACCTAATAAAAATAAATAGGGTGGAAACATTACACGAACTCAATATTTCTCGAGATGTTCGGTTTGGAAGTTAACGGCAATAACTCGAAAAACCGGAATATTTTTTGTTATCGATTCATCAGAATTTGGTCAGGTAAAATGCACTTTAGGTACTTTTGTCAACTTTTGTAAATTTTTCACGGAAACGCTTTATTATATGCCCAATGTTAATAATCCAAAATATAAAAGTGAAGAAACAACGGAAAGTTAAAAAAAAATTAAAAGTGACGAACATAACCTTAAAAGTAAGTAATAACGCGAAAGTATGTAATGTCTTTTTCATCGCGAAAACGTTTTAAAAAATGGTTTTTAAAGATTAGACTCTAATTGAAACGGTTGTTTAGTCGAAAACGTAATTGACACGGTTGTGCGTGTATATATATATGCGCGTGTTTACTGTATTTTAATAATGAAAACAATATAGCCTAATTATGAAAGGACTTAAGAACCTAACTAACACGGTTGTTGGGTAAAATAAAACTGGACACGGTTTCGCGTTAAAAACAGAACACAGTTTTTTTATATAACTAGTATTGCATAAAAGTTACTAACCTTGTAATTACAGGTTATTAGCATGGCTTAGTGGTCGGTTAATGGCTTAAAATCGTAACTTAACAATTGTAATAAATTTAATCTTTCACTTGTAAATATTTCTTAATTCAATAATTAAACAAATATTGTTAAAATTACAAATTTAGTAAAGTGGTTAAACTGCATATATATCTTCCGTCAAATATGAAGATTCATAATTCAATTTATTGTATTAAGAAATAAAAAAAAATTAATTAAATACCCACGGTGAACAGGTATTATTTTGGATTTAATCCTGATATTTGAAAATTTGCTACTCTATAAAGTGTTTTAAAAATTACACTGAAAATACGAAAATAAAATCTACCGCCAAAAAACTCATTTAAAAAAAAGTAAGGTAAGAACATATGATTTTTTGAAAACGTTTGAATAACCGCCATTTTGAAAATATTGAAATTTGTTTGCTAGTTAACGATTCTTAGAAAAATATTTTATTTCCAAGTTTTAATTAAATCGAACCATAAATAATAAGTTAATAATAACATTAAAAAATCTAAACGTGTTCCAGTGGTCAGGATCGGTGCTCATTACATGGTCCCGGATCTGGATCTTACCGTGATTTACGCACAAATAGCTTATTTTGTAATTGAAATTCGCTAAAAAAAAGTGTATTCGGAAAATAATAGCAAATTTTTAATCGCTAAACCAAACCAAACATTCAGTAATAAATTTGTACGTTTTGAGAATTATAAAGGTTGTACAGTATTTATAGACAATCGGGTGTGTAGAATATTAAAAAGCGAAGTTGCCCAAGACGTACTCCGTGTCTCAGTGACGAGGAAGTGACATTGGATGGTCTCCAATGCGAGATCGCCCAGGGAGTTGCAACTGACACGTGTATCATTCAGGACAATATACTTCATAAACGAAAGTTTTTTCTGCTGCCGCGGCTGACAGTGATAAAGACTGATGATATTTTGATATGTGTTTCGAAATTTGAATGGAACCACTTGAGTTGACTAATGCGTTTATAATTAATTTTATATTTTCATATATTACTTAATATCATAAAATTTTTATTTCTTTTCAGGTTTTGAATTTTACAACTATTTTGCAGACAACGCACCTTTAGCTACGTCTTATTGAATGAAACTATTTGGTTTTATTTATATTCTTGTATAAGAAATCTGGATTTTATTTTTACCATTATTGATTTTTTATGTTTCTTTTTACTGAGAGCTTCTGAACTGCTTTTTGGAGAGAAAATGAAGAAGCAATTATTATCTAGTTTTTAAGAGCTAAAGTTTTTTGGTAAATTCAACAGAGGCCTTTTAAAACGCCTTTACACATCGTACTTTTGATACAGTTGTAGTAATTGTGTTTATTTCATGCTACCGATTCTAGTCTTACCACAATGACTAGAAATTAATTAATTATGATAAATTAAAGAATCCAACATTTTTGTTATCTATTTTTCATTTTATTTAATTGGGCCGCCATGCTAAAAAAATTACTAATAATCCATTTTTTTTATTTTATAGTTTTTACAGTTTTAGAATCTAAAAACGTGAATGTATTTTCTCTGTAAACGATTCACATTAATTTAAACTTCTATAACATAATTATTCTGGTAATAATATTACTTATGATGAATGAAACTAGATTGTTTAAATAATTCAGTTTTATGTGTTGGCTAATCTGTATGCAACTACTAAAAGTAAGATTTTTTTTTGAAAGTTGTGTCTTGCAGCAATTAGGTACATTTTTCTCTGGATCTAAAAAAAATAATAATATGATTTCTTTATTAGTTTATAATGCTACACTATAACACTAGAAACTCAAATATTTCTATTATAAGAAAATAATATTTTATTAAGGAAATATATTAGTAATTGAAAAAATAATATTGTAAGCATTTAGTAAACAAAGTTATTGACATAGATTTCAAAATATGCAGGAAACCACAATCTAAAACTACAATACCTACTACCAGTTTTAAAAAAACTGTGCCTATATTAACACGGGGCGAAGTGATCCTCTTAAGCGTAAATACCCGGCAATAAAACAGTTGTATTTTGAAGTGAACGAAATGAACTATTCTGATTTATGAAAATATATTTCATTACTCACCCGATCAATATTCTCCATGAGATTAAAATGGAAACTTTGATAGCCAATGGGGCGAAACCTTAAGACGAAAATGAGAGTCTAAATGTTTGTTGATATCCGTTTTTAGGATTCATAAATCTAAAAAAAGTAATTACGTGAATGTCTTGAATATAATTCCTGAACACTGCGAATTGACTAATTTTCATTAAATTTGGTTTATAGATGACATTACATCACTGGGCATAATACTTGTTTACAAAAAAAATAACAGTCGGATTTGCTCTCAACTGTTACTAGAACTTAAAAATTTCCTTTTTGTTATAATTCATTATGAGTGTAGGGAAATGTTCATAATAGTCGACTGCAAAGAGAAAGTGTTGGGAGGTGACCAACCAGAAGCGAGCACATCGATAAATAGAAACCGGTCTAGGTGGTAGAAGTAGGAAGGGTAGTGTAGTATAAAAGAACAAAGCTGGATGTGGGGGAACAGTACAGCAAAAAGTTTTGATAATGGAAGAATTCCGAAACGCGTCAACAAATATAAAATGTTTGAACCTAGAAAAGACAGAC
This sequence comes from Callitettix versicolor, assembly GCA_022606455.1. Taxonomy (NCBI): domain Eukaryota; kingdom Metazoa; phylum Arthropoda; class Insecta; order Hemiptera; family Cercopidae; genus Callitettix; species Callitettix versicolor. Next base: position 4,799,222 of record CM040191.1, on the reverse strand, counting down.
GTATGTCCAACCAAATAATAACATTCCTAGGGGAAAAAAGACTTTACGTTAAGAATTTCAAGTGTAGGAAAACTAAAATTTTAAAAATTGTCCAAAACAAAAAATTAACAATAATCGTTTTCGTACTTTATTTGGGTTTTATCTATAGCTCTATGTGTTGTGTTTAAGTGGTTAAGGGTTGCCTTTATAGACCTCTTAAAATAATTTAATAGAACATGATAGAGTGTGTACTATATTTCTTTATCATATATTTCACTTATGAATGTCACAAATTGACTCTTCCAATAATTAATGTGCATATATATTAAGCAGACTTGTTAAGGCCTACTGCACCGTTTTGTGCCCAACTCCATCCAGTCTTATTTACATTAGAAGCAGCTCTGTTTTCTTATTGCCCGAGCGCAACGCAAGATCTTATCACATACTTTACTGCAAACGAGCGACGCTTTGCCAAAACATTGGAACTCGGCAAAAAACTTTGCAGATAGAAAACTAGACCTTGTTTTGTGACGATTTATATCGGGTGTTCTAACCTTCCTATTGGCTTTTAGATTAATGAAGGCGGTTCACTTGTGCGCGGCGAGTTGAATTTATAACGAAATTAAATCTTTCGTGCTTATTGATTTTATATAGGGAATGTATGATATTTAATTAAAACTGGTCTTTACCACAATTGAAAAGGAATAAACATCTGTTAATTAAAATAATTTATTTGTTGTGGCTAAAAAAAAATATTCGACAACATAGGTTTTTAATATTTACAATTGTAATTCAAAATATTTTAAATTAAACATTCTATTACTCGTGCAGCTAATATGATTAACTTGTAAAAGTCAATATAAACCAATACCTTTCTTAAAAACTTGCGTCAGCCTGTTTGTGTGTTAGGTACTACTTTTATCAAAACTGCAGCGTAAAATTTCGGAGTACGTTTGGTTACATTCGTGCACCGACCGAGCTTTCTCCCTCACATTTCGAGTAATTGGTCGGGTAATTTCAGAATAGGTTCGGTTACATTCGTGCACCGACAAAACTTCCTCTCCCATATCTCGAATAAGTTTCCGGGTAACTTTGAAATATGTTCAATTAAATTCGTATTCCGACCAAGCTTCCTCTCGCAAATCTCGAGTAAGAGTTCGGAACTTCGGAATACGTTCGGTTACATTCGTGCACCGACAAAACTTCCTCTCCCATATCTCGAATAAGCTTCCGGGTAACTTTGGAATATGTTCAGTTAAATTCGTATTCCGACCAAGCTTCCTCTCGCAAATCTCGAGTAAGAGTTCGGAACTTCGGAATACGTTCGGTCACATTCGTGCACCGACAAAACTTCCTCTCCCATATCTCGAATAAGCTTCCGGGTAACTTTGGAATATGTTCAGTTAAATTCGTATTCCGACCAAGCTTCCTCTCGCAAATCTCGAGTAAGAGTTCGGAACTTCGGAATACGACCGGTTACATTCGTGCACCGACAAAACTTCCTCTCCCATATCTCGAATAAGCTTCCGGGTAACTTTGGAATATGTTCAGTTAAATTCGTATTCCGACCAAGCTTCCTCTCGCAAATCTCGAGTAAGAGTTCGGAACTTAGGAATACGGCCGGTTACATTCGTGCACCGACAAAACTTCCTCTCCCATATCTCGAATAAGCTTCCGGGTAACTTTGGAATATGTTCAGTTAAATTCGTATTCCGACCAAGCTTCCTCTCGCAAATCTCGAGTAAGAGTTCGGAACTTAGGAATACGGCCGGTTACATTCGTGCACCGACAAAACTTCCTCTCCCATATCTCGAATAAGCTTCCGGGTAACTTTGGAATATGTTCAGTTAAATTCGTATTCCGACCAAGCTTCCTCTCGCAAATCTCGAGTAAGAGTTCGGAACTTAGGAATACGGCCGGTTACATTCGTGCACCGACAAAACTTCCTCTCCCATATCTCGAATAAGCTTCCGGGTAACTTTGGAATATGTTCAGTTAAATTCGTATTCCGACCAAGCTTCCTCTCGCAAATCTCGAGTAAGAGTTCGGAACTTCGGAATACGGCCGGTTACATTCGTGCACCGACAAAACTTCCTCTCCCATATCTCGAATAAGCTTCCGGGTAACTTTGGAATATGTTCAGTTAAATTCGTATTCCGACCAAGCTTCCTCTCGCAAATCTCGAGTAAGAGTTCGGAATACGACCGGTTACATTCGTGCACCGAATTTCCTCTTCCAAACCTTGAATGAGCATTTGAAGAACTTCATATACTTAATGACCGAATAAATCTTTTTTTTAAGAGAATTTTATAAAAAAATATACATTTTCAATTTGTCAAGTATCATTGAAGTTACGAAAATGAACTTTAGAGCGATCAGTGTTCGTTTTTATTTTTTGTGTACTGGCGAATAGAACTTTCGTGTATGAGATCTTAGGACTGCTGTGTGCTCGAATTTCCATTGGAAAATGCTCTTAAAAGTGCGGCCATTATGGTAAAACTCACACTACACAATATGAAATGTGTACGTAATGAGTTCATTATCTAATATTTTAACGAAATTGTACATTAAAACAAAACGTGTATTATTTTAAGGAATTGATTAGCCGTAATCTTAAAAAATAAATAAACTGATTTGGGGGGGGGAATGAAAGTGTCCAAGCTTATTGCTAGAATCAGTTGTTGCATCTTTTGATTTTCGCATACTAAGATTCTTTTATATAGTGAATGTTGTTATTGTTCGGATTATCAGGTATTTGCCTTTAGTAAAACAGCTACGTATCTCGATTACTCTTTATTCCCTTTAAATTCCTTTTTTTGTAACCTTCATTCCGTTACGTGTTTAAAGTAAAGAAAACAATTGTACGTACAGATTGTTAACGCCATTGATTCAATCCTGACATAAGTTTCATCTGTGTCTCTCAAATTGTTCCATCTTGTGTCATTCTGCCTTCACGCTCTGATGTGTTGGATTAGGGCCGTGACACTCGGCTTCGCGGTGTCCCTCAGCACCGAAGATAATCGTTATTAGGAACCAATAAGAATCCTGAGAACCGTAATTCCGGCGTTTCACTCAGCGCTTCGGAATCAGTTCCAAAAATCGATGTCAACTTTTACGAGAGCCAATTGTTCAACGATAGCGCATTGTGGAGCAAGTACACTTTATTAAATCAGATGCCGTTATGGTTAAGTTTGTTGTTTATTAGATCGGATGTGAGAAATTTTGTGAAATGTTTTTTGCACTATTTATTTTGATTACGTAATGAAATTTGATATTTAAAATGATTACGATGATACTTTATGGATTTTTGCTACAATCACGTCGACCAAAAAAACTGTCTGCCGTGATTTTCGATTAAAATACAACTGAATTAACTTTAAGCCATTGACGACTTTAAGCCATTATTTTTTTAATGCATTTTGTTTTTACACTTTTTAAACTGAAACACGTAAACATTTCTATTTTTTCTTTTTAACTAAACGAATTACAGAGATAGTATGGTGATCGTGAAAAATATCGATTTTTTAATTTTGATAAAGGTATCCTTTTTCAATTCTCCTTAGTTCTAAAAAAAAATATCTCTTACTTGGATTTTGTCAGTCTTGTGTTTGTGTATGTGACAGGAGTAAAGTGGTCATAACGACTGTTTAAGACTAAATTTGGCATGGAGGTTTGTTCTGCAAATATAATAAAAACAAGTTTTAACTTTTATGCTAAAACGTAGCCCATAAGTACCCAAACAGAACGTGTAAGTTTCTACAGCACTAAAAATCTAGTTCACGAGTTAAAGAAGAAAACTGAAATAGTGGTATAATTTTTCATAATGGTCTAAACAGATTTACTCAATTTTTTGTCATAAATGAAAATTCATAACTGAAGTGAGCGTATCAAATCGAAAACTAAAAAATAAACCGCCGTCGGGTTTGCTTTATTTTTTCGATTTATTCACGAACTGAAATTTATTTTTAAGTTTGTTACACAGACTTGAGAAATTACCAAAATTTAATTTATCGTTATGACAAAGTAAGGACTGTTTTACGGGAATTTTATTAAAGTTTTCAAGAAGTAATTAAATGGTAGAAAGAGATGGGCGTATCCGAGGTGGCAAAACCATTGGGTAAGTTTGCTGCGTCTCTGAACGTGCGCATCTCAAAGTCGTAGGTTCGAAACTGCAGTTACTGCAGTAAGATTTACCCTTTCCAGTGAGCCTTCGTCGTCATTACACTAATTCTCATGACGTAAA